>JAUYWI010077653.1:0-13558 GCA_034780595.1 Parotoplana pacifica
ACCTTGAAGTTTCACTGTAATACCAGCAAGATGGGAGAGGAAATGATATACAGTCAAATCAGTAATGACATTGCATCCGCCTTACTTTTGGAGTCCCACTGGTGGGCTTCTTGATAGTGAATTTTTTTATGCCCATTCTATACAAGGTCGTTTTATCTCGTGTATGTGTATAAATATGGACCTCTTTAACAATTTGGGGGGGTGCATATGCACCCCTCGCACCCCCCCTGCGTACGGGCCTGTATACACTTTTGGCAGACCGTGGTATGGGACCAAACTTCTCTACCCACTGTTTTTAGAAAGTGTCTTTCAAGTATTCTCTGGTTGCTTAAGCAGTATGGCATGGCACCTCATCTTGTTGAAGATGACAATAATGAATGTGTCTTCTCTCTAATTCTGGAATGAAGTCATTTCTCAACATGTTGATGTACCCTAGATTTTCTAACCTTCCATTGATGATAAAAGGGCCATAATTAGTGTATATTTGAAATATAATAATTTATAAAACACTGTATATAATTTTGTGGATGGATCACAACCATAATTTCATCTAACTCAATATAACCAACAGTAATACTGATACTGAATGTATCTTTAGTATGGTATGAAAAATCAAACAGAAAACAAAACCTTTATGGCAACTCAAATGCTAGAAGCATTAATGTAGATAAAACTGTGGAAGTCTTCAAAATGCAAACAAGCAACATCACAATTTTTCTTTTACCAGAAACAGACATAAACATTTTATCTATTTTTCACTATCTTAATAATAAATAATGTTATACTTATTTCTCAGCTTGAAGATGTGATTTGAGGGATTGTAATCTTTGTTTTGTTCAGGAAATCAAGCCATCACCTCCCTCCAAAGTTGCTGTTTGTGCCATGCATTTTCAACATATTTAAGTTGGAAATTTCAACTGGACCAACCAGTGCATCTATGGCATGTCTGTCTCACAAAAAATGTCCCTATTTTGCAAATCTGAAAGTTTGTAGGTCTGCTTTCTCTACTGTAGCTTCATCCTTTGACTAGAATTGTTAGGAATCTCAATGCTGCCAGTTATCAAATCGGTTAGATATCTTTCATGAACTTCTTCTGCACCTCAACCTTCCCCCCAAAAATGCAGTGTTTTAGCAGGACGATTATGCTAGTTGTCATAAGGTTCATACCACAATGAGGTTCTTTGATAAAGACAATATCACTTTTCTGTGATGTATTGCCTTCCTCTGAAAAAAGCTCATGAACTCAAAGGTCCTTTTATGCTAATTTTGGGAATCTTAATTTAGTGTAGCCTCCAACATACAGATTCCAAGCCTGATCACTAGATGAGATTTGCTCTAAACCATGAATTTCATAATTGAACCAATTTCAATGTGCTACTAGCCTCAGAGTGCATTTGAACCCATGACCTTAGCATTCCTACTCCAGTGCATTCACCATTAGAGGAGATTCATTTAACTATATTCCTTTGTTTGACCAAATTCTATATCTTTTCTTGTGACTGCATTGGTCATTTGTAGTTTAATGATATGTACTGTACCAACATAAAACACAAAATTTACTTTAATTGATTATAAACTATGCATAATATACACTTTGGGGGGGGGGGTCTGGTAAGTGGTAGAAGTGGCTGGGTTGGAATAAATCAGAAAAATTACCAATGATATCTTATTTTATGGTGAAAACAAATGTTTTATATAAATAATAGTACTATTTATGTATTATTATTATTCTCTACTATTTTGGTCAGGGACATACTACCACTATGGATCATGTTGGTGACTAAAAAATAAATATTCAGCATATTGACCTTTTGACTACCCTTATAAACTGATCTGAAAAATATCCACTGTTGCTTAAATTATTTTTACACCTACTCAAATTGGTGCATTAAATGACCCCAAAAAATCACTGAATTAACTTTTATTGGACTGTTGTGTAAATAAACACTTGATATTGCTGTAGTGCCCACCCCCCCCCCTATTGACATATTTTTATTGTTTTAGAGGCCGATTTGCCAAAGTGTGTCTGGTATGTGACAAGGATGAAGGCACTCGACATGCCGCCAAGATTATTAGAAGAAAGAAGGGCGGGGTTGATACTACAGACTCCATTCGGCGAGAGATTGACATCCTTAACCAAGCAAAGCAGATAGCTAGCATAGTTAATATCTACAAAGTCTTTTAGACCCGTCATGAGATCACACTTATACTGGAATAGTAAGTGGTCACACTTATGGCTTTTGTTTACAGTAGCTGTCACAAGGGGAGAGAGGCATCAATTTAAGCAGACAGAAAATCCAAATCTGTATCTCAAGAGCTGAATGATTGAAATACTACCATTATTACTCTATCATTTTAACTGATGATCTAACAATTAGATTGACCATGGATACTTTAAAAAATACTTGAATATTCTTCAATTTTGATAATTTATAAAAATATATTTAAATTTTGACAATGTGAGGGATATTATATATTTTCATTCTTTTTTATATAGTGAATTCAAATTTACCTGCCAACAGGAAAAATGAGCTCTCTTGTTTGACATTTTAGTTTTCAAAATTTTATGGATGCTGTCTGATTTGAAAAGAAAACATTTACTTTGATATACAAATATATGTATATGTAAAAAAGCGTCCACTTTGAACTATTTTCTCTTAACTTGAAGGATTTCAGTGCTATGTTGTTATTTATTTAACTCTAAACTGAAAAGTGCTTAATGTCAACAGTTATTACGGATTTCTAGCTCTTCATATTGTGTGGGAGGTGATGATGTTTCACCAAGCAGACGAGGTCAAGAGACGGCTTGTGATTATTTTAACACAATCTTTCTAAATACTCGTACAATCATCAGCACAAAGTTTGCAAACATCATCCTAGACATTCTATAAGTACTGAACGTAGGTAATAAAGCACTCATTTTGAACATCTGTAGAAACATTGTCCCCATATGAACTTGTATTTAAATAGTATTTGTTTAAACTGTGCCTAATGAAAATCAAATTTTATAATATGGTTACTTTTGGAGCACACTGTGTTCATAACTTTGTATATATGTATTTCTATGGTCTATTATAGTCCGATCCGGACCTTTTGAGAAGCAAAGGTTTGAATGGCCTATTGTATGAGCACTAACTATTAAAAATATGGTTTGTCTTCAGTTGCACATTGCCACAAAAAATCCTGGGGTCACTCAAAGTGATTACTCAATTTGTTATTCCAGAAAAGCATCGGTGAAAAAAGTTGCTTCGGTTTACTTCAAATGTACACTTCTGTCTTTTTTATGCAGCTCAAAAGTAGCTCAAAATTGGCATTGCCATTTGTTTATATGGGAAAGAGGTTTTTGTAAAGATATCCTATGCCAGTTTTATTAAAATGATGATTAAATACAATACTACTTGGAAGTAATCTAAATATGTTATTAATAAAATAAATAACTTTTTGTTTACGAAAACACGTTTCCGGTAAACGTTGGATGACGCCATTAGTTTTTCAGGAAAAATAAATTGAGTAATCAATTTAAGTGACCCCAGGACTTTTTGTGGCCACTGTGTAACTTAAAACAAACTATTTTTTAAATATTTAGTCCTCATACAAATGGCCATTCAAACCTTTGCCTCCCACCCTATTTATTTGAATTAATACTCGGGGTTTATTATGATCGAAACATTTTTGAGCCGGAGTCTCTATTCAAGGCCGGGCGTCTATTATCATACATATTAGCTTCCCCCCAAAAAATAATCAAAGAAATTCTAATAAAGCAAATGATGGCGGTTTCCACCTCTTGTGCATTGTTGTTTGCTGACCAATCTTCGTAATAATTTCTTTCATCCCAAAGTACCCACATTTGCTGATATTCCCGGCGTTTGTTCAAGTAAATGTGGTAGGAATATACATTGAGTGACCTTGGTGTTTCCTTGTACCCAATGTGTGACTTAAGACAAATCACTTTTTGATAGAACTCATACTTTTGCCTCTCAAAAATTTGATGGAACACTATTAGGCCCCAAGTTACTTTTTAATGACCCTGTTCAGTTGTTCAATAATAAACATAATTTCTAACTGTTGTTATTTGTTTGCAGTTCTCAAGGCGGCGATCTCTACCATTTAGTGGTGGCTTCTAATGAGAACCTTCCAGAAACTTTTGTGGTCAATGTAATGCGCCAGCTGATGGATTCGATAGTTTTCCTCCATGACCGTTCCATTGTCCACCTGGACATCAAGGTGTGTTCGAGCAAAACCGCTTATCTGTAACACCGTCTTACCATTCAGGGTCTGGTCTTTTATATTTTATGGCTGCATTCCAGTCCAAGTGATTAATCATATATCTATCATTCTTATTTGGTTAAGTAGGTAGATATGTATTACTTTATAAATTAAGTGTTGTGTCTCGAATTTCGATTTGGCATACCTACATAGCTCACTCATTCTCGTATGGCGACTCACTGGCGTTATTACTAGTAGAGTTGTAGTGAGCGCATTAGTCTATGAAAGAATGAGTTTCAATGACCTTCCCCCTTCCCTTGATATGTGTATTTATCTGGGACAACTACTGCATTTTGGACAGAATGTTTTCAGTTGGCCACCCCGAGTCAGACGCTATTAATCTGTGACTGAAAACGTTTAAGTTGTCTTTGAAATTATAATGAACATTTTGGCAGTGACATATAAGATTAAATTTCATTGTGATGACATTAAAATGTTAATGTTACTACTATTGAAACTAATTCGTCTGTTTTATTACTAATTAACTAAAAGTTGGTTGTGTGTGATTTAAACTTTAATCATTTTTGCACAGATAAGGACCGTCTACCCCTCAAAGGTTTTTTCCAATTGTTCAAAAACGCCCTGAACCGATTTTCATGAAATGTGGCACTGCTGTGGTCTTTTTGGAGTAAACATTTTTAAGGTTTAACACGCGCCCTTCCCTGCATAGGTCTAGAAGACTCTTCATGAATGTCATTGTTATAATGAAAATTAAGGCATAGCTGTTGTTGTATTTGGTAAAAAACAGTTCTTTCACTGTGCAAATGTAAATAAAACTAAAAAAGAGACCACTTTTAAAGAAGCAATATTGTCATACCAAGCTTTCGAACCTCTTGAGTCATAATCTTGGCAAAAGTAAAGAATAGAAAACCAGCGGGAAGCAAAAGTTGATGACTCTTTTAATCTTAAAACTTTTCTTAGTTTTCTTTTTCCCTTGCTAAAGTTTAACTCAATTTCTTTTTTAGATGTTTTTATTGTCAAATCCTTCCTCCTTTTGAAATGTAATGTCTTTCGTAAAGACACCCACTTAATCCAGTGATATTAAATTTAGTGTCGCACAAGAACTGTTTCTCTAAGCCTTTCGTATTTGTAGTAACGAATTTGTTGATAATAAAATTAATTATATTTTTAAAAGTTTAAAAACTTTAGCCTACCTTGACTTTATTCTTAATTAAGCTTTTATTCGTAAATGCAATCCCCACAACAATACGCTCGCTGTTCATGCCATGGATGGACGCTGGTCACTCTATTGATTTTGCTAACACCTCTATGCTTTATCAGTGTGTTTAGATCTGCTTTTATTAAACACAACCAAAACTCTCTGAATTTAAACAATGGATTCTTCAATAATATGCACAACCCTCTAGCTACCAACATTATCCACTCTTTAGCCATTAGGTAACTTTTGCTTCCTGCTGGTTGTCGCAGTTATTAATCTTAGTTTGCTTTTCTATTTTTTACTTTCACCTTGATTGTGAACCAAGAGGTTCGAAAGCTCGGTGTTAAATATTTTAGTTCTTAAAAAGCGGTTTTTGTTTTATTTTATAGCTGGTTGTATAGTTAAACACAGGTGATATATCTCTATGTGTCGGTAGATTTCTGACTAGCATCAGTTGGATGGATTGTTAGATGTATGTTAGATTGTTATTGTGGTTAACAAAGTTTTAATGACTGCCAGTCTTCTCTAACAGACAACAAGATGCGTATTGTGAATAGTGTTTGCATTATATGTTGCATAATATACTTATTGATTTAGTTATCTATTGGGGGTGTTAGTTTGATAGCATAATAGTTTGATTTTACTACAATGGAATTTTCTAGCAGCCACAATGATAGTGATAGGGCTATAAGTGATGACAATGACGAGTATGGTGAGGCTGATTCAATAGAAAATGACACTTCAGAAATTAGCAATAGAAATCGGTTTGAAGGCCTTAGCTAATACAGCTCCTGATGGAACGCAATGGTCCGTCGATGCACCCAATATCCGTCAACCAGAAAGACGAAATAACGTCAAGTCGAACACCAACCCACGAGGCCAAAATCTGAAGCTTCCCAAACACTTAGTTTTGTGAAAATATTACCAAATAATATTTTAACACACATTAGAAAGTAGGGTTTTATATAAACAACATCATCCTAACGTTACACAAATATTGACGTTCAACGTGATGATCTATTGATCTTCGTTATAAGATTGGTAAAGATAAAACTTAGAGAACTACGTGTGATATACTTTGGAGTGAGCAGCATGGTGACACTTTAAGCAAAGCAAAAATGAGCCACTGTAGAGTAATGTATATTCACTCAATGCTCCGTTTTGTAGACTACGCGACACACTCACAACGCCCCCAAAATGATCGCTCTGTCTGCTTCAGCCAGAGATGTTCACACCGGTTTTTCTACTAACTGTTCACTCCATTGGACAGCGAGAACTCATGTTATTAAATAGTGGTGGACAAATTCTTTCTTTCCGTGGTAATTGCCCATCAACATATACGATGCTTGCCAAGCTGACCGTTATATGAATGAAAATGCACATTCTCTGTGTCTTGTATGTCCGGCGTAATGCACCAACACCTGACTATTATAGTGGAGCTTCTATTTTCAAGCGTTTGGTTGCATCAGTCGACCTACCACTGCATAGATTCCGGCCAAACATGCCAACCGGAAATTCAAAAGTGTTTTGATTCCTTTCGAACACCTGGATGCTTCCATTGATAGGCAAACCTATATCTACTCTGACTTAAAATCAAATGAGGCCGGCCTGTTGTAGCAGCTGTGTGATGTGACGAAATGTACGCGTCGTTGGACAAGAAGAATTTTCGATCAAACGCTGAATGTTGCAGCCTACAATGCTTGGATTATTTACCAACACAGCCATCCAAATGTAATTCCAAATATACGACATGGTGGTAGAACACTTTTTCTGGAATCCCTAGTAAGGGCTCTCACTACCCCCAGAGTATTGACTAGAAGAGCGAGCTGAAAACGGGCAAAGATTACACAATGGCACGGAAAATTGTTCCCTACTCCACCAACAGAGCGGAACCCACTTAACACGCATGGCGTCTGCTATATGTCTGCCTGTCTGTCGACGAAATTATCGATTGCATTGCAACATTTGTGAACGAAACGTTTGTGGTGAACACGGCATCGTACAGCGCCAGTGTACATACAATTTTACAGATTCTTAAATGTTATAATATAATAAACAATTATAAAGTGAAATATGTTTCTTTATTTCTCGCAGGATATAATTGGCTTACACAACTTTGTCTGATAAGAAATGACATGGCCATGCGCGGCCCTCTGAAAAATTAGGCTGTGCCAAAATCAATACTAAAACTAAATAATGGTAAAATAACTATTATTTGGTAGATATAATCTTCATTGGATTTTTTAAATTATATTGATTTTTATGTATCCTAGTAGCGGGCTGAGTAGTCCCCTTTGTTTATGGCATAATATAACATAGGTTTGTCTACGAAGGGTTAAATGAGGGTTGAAACGAAATTCTTCCTTCTGTGTATAATGTGATATACAATGGTTAGGCTATCCATATATTACTTTATTGCGGGGGGGGGATCTACTTAATTCTGCAATAAAGTGCGTCTAACATTGTTTTTGTTCCATAAATAGCCGGAGAACATTCTTCTCAAGTCGACGTACCCCTGTTCAGATATTGCGCTGTGCGATTTTGGGCTGGCCAAAGTTCTCAATGAGGCCACGAGCGTTCGCGATTTGGTGGGCACGCCAGATTATGTTGGTAAGTGGTGCTGTTGGACCCCTTATAAAGAGGTTCTGTTGTAAAGAATAACTTCTCCAGTGTTCATCTGTCTGCAGGCCAGATATCCACTTCGCATTGTTCAATTTTAGTGAAGTTTTTAGCAAACAACTCTCATCTGTTTGCTTTGTTTCTAAACAATTATTTTCAATTATATGCTTCATTAAATGTTGTTCTATAAATTTCATTTATTAATTTATCTAATTGCATTTTGACTAGCTTTATTTTAAATTTTCCAAAAGAGTGATGATCATCAATCTGTAAAACGTTTATTTTCTTCTATTTAGAAATTAATTAGTTAACTCATTAATTTCATAGTTGTGATGATTTGAAATGGTCAGTCCTGTAAGGGGGTTTCAAAAACAGTCATTTTTGTTTTCAATGGTAAATGCTGAATTGGAAACACAATCTATCTTACTTTTTCTTGGTTTTAATTAATAATTGTATGTGCTAAGCTAGATCAAAAGTACATAGTTTCATATTTCTTCCTACAATAATAAGTAGATATTGATTTTGTACTATCATTTTACAAGTCTTTGGACCACCGATATTTATCTAGCTGTGCAAAATTAACACATCGACTGTGTTTCCAGTTTAGCATTTGCCATTGAAAGCAAAATTGACATTTTTTGAAAGCCCCGCTGTGATGACGTCATTCTGAAACTTGACCACAGCACAGTGATGGAATTGCCCTCATTTGTTCTTGATCGGTATATATTAGGTCGTGAACTTTTGTCCTTGTGTATGTACCCTACCTACGTATGGATGGTGGTGAACAACAGGACAACCGGGTTTATTAGTTTCGTTATCACTAGCACAAAACGAACGTCACACTGTTGTCGGTGCGCATAATAATTCTGTCTCGAGATTTAAAACAATAAATGACTGTGTGTTCGACTCTATTTTTGTCGTTTTTATTATTACTCGTAGATATAAAAATGTACTTTTTGTTTGTAGTTTTTATGTAAATGAATTCTATGCCTTTCGATTTTTATTGCAGCTCCAGAAATTTTGGATTATGAACCGATTGAGCTTGCGTCAGATATTTGGTGAGTTGGTGCTGCGTAGTTTAATTGATAACGATTCCTCACAATGTGTGCAATGTATGGGTATATCTTTTCTTAATGAAATGCTACCAATAGTTTGGTCAAAATTTAGTTTTATAAGAATGATGAAAGCATCAAACTTTGTCAAAATTGCACATGCTCTATCATTTTTACCACTTGGATCCCGTTGTTCTGGCCATAGATACAGGTTAAATTCCTATCTTTCAAACACTCAAATTTATTCGTTTTCTATCGAATTGGCGTTTAATTTAAAGTACAGACCTTTCTTGATGTTGCAAGTAATTTAAAAAAAAGTTCCCCTTGTCCTGCGTTCACAGAAAACATGTTTTTGTTAAAATATTTTAAGACTGTGATTAAATTCCGTACTACTTACAAGTAACATACACATAATATACATAACTTTAATAAAAAATAATGTATATTTTTTTACAAATACCCATTTCCCGTGATCGTTGGACCACGCCGTTTTAAAGATAGCAACAGAGAAGCCAATTAGATAAACGAGCAAATAACCTGTAAATTCGATTGTTTAGAGATGGGAATTTAACCTAGGAATAGCATATTATCTATGACCAAAGCAACTGGATCCAAAAATATTACGATGGAGCATGTGCGACTTTTAATGTCTATAAGGTCACCTAATTTTTGTCAATTTTTCTAATTACAAAATGTATAAATAATAAATCAAACACTGTTCTATAGAGGAGTGTATGAATGACCATTTTTGTGGTGAACTGTTAAAATCTATGCCTTTTGATATACATAATAATCGTACTTAAGTATTTATAGGTAGACTTATTTTTGTTCGAAGGCTTTTTGCATACATGTCATGTAGAGGTAGGTATCCACTCACCGAAACAATTGACTAAACTCTGTACAGATATAACATCATCACAAGATTAAACTTTTATTTAATTACCCTAGTGATGATAATTAAATTATTGAATTTTATAATCTCGACGCTGACTGAAGTTTACCTTCTGTACTACAGACATAGATAACAGTACAATTAATAATGTATTCTCGGGGTCCACTGGGGTCTATTAAAAAAGGTTAGCAACGTAATTTCGAAATACAAAATGCATTTAGGTAGATACCTACACGAATCTGGAATTCTTCATTGCCTGTCAAAATATGCAATAAAACAGTTGGAATCGATTGCAAGCAATGTCTAATATCTCTGCTGAAGTCTATATACTAAATATATTACCCTACTTGAAGACGTCGAAGCGCGGATTAAGTCTGCGACTCTCTGTGCTGTGACTACCTGATTTGACCTGAGATTCCAAGGAAGTCTCTCTAAGTATGCAACCAGGCCAGCCAAGCACCACCACCACCACCACCACCACCACCACAGCTGGTAGGTAGCTGCTCTCTCTGCACATCAGTCGTCAGGCTAGGAGGCTATCACCTAAGCTTTCCGCTGGCTGGCAGAGAAGACGAGTCTTAAGGAGACAGGCCAGGAAACAATTTGATCAACAGATGCAATCAATATTATTAAGCAAAAAGATGATTTGATATTTAATTGGCAGCAACTTCTAATGTTCAATGTACTTTTTCTTGTGTTAAATTAGCTGTAACTATATTGTAAACAAGTCACCAAGTCTCCTGCTTTTTATGTCTCTACATGTCCCTATGTGTGTGTGTGTGTGTGTGTGTAATATAGTACCCAACTAGGCCACTAAAGTACATCTTAATAACTCTAACATGATATTTGGGCTGTGCGTGCCTGCTTGCTTACCTCTGGTTGCCGTGGTGTGGTAGATGATGTTGTGGCTGCAAAAATGAAATCAAAACCCCATAAATAAAATATAATTATAAAACGGAGAGGTTTTATCTTTATACCAGATTAATAAAGTGAATCCTGTATCGTTTGTGGTTGGTGGGAAATTTAGGCTGTAGGTAGTATTATTATCTTCGACAAAACCGCAGTTTTAATTTTCAAGTACACCAGATGTACATATTTTGAATGTTTGCCAGAGTTTGTTCAGGAGACACTTCTGGTGAGAGAATCATCGTTGTCTTAGTTAGAACAGAGGGTAATTCACTTACAAAAAGTAGGTGACCTTATAGGTCCTTTCTATGCTAAATTCCTATCATTCCTCAAAATAACAAACTTTACTAAATAATCCAATTGGCTTGTAGTTTAGGGTGGCAGACTTCCGTTGAGGTTGTTACGGTCACGGGAAATAGGTTTTCGTAAAAATATTTTATATTAAATACAATACTACTTGCAAGTAATATACGTGTAAAAATACATAACATTAAGTATTTTTATGAAAATCTATTTTCCGTGAACGTAGGACCACATCTTCTAACATCAGCAGACTATGTAAAATTCAATTATTGAGGCAATTTGACATAGAAAGGACCGTATTTGTGGCCACAGCAAGTCTGGATCCAAAAGAAAAAAGATGGAGCAGGTACAATTTTAATCTTGTCTAAGGTCACCTAATTTTGGACAAAACTACTGGCGCTTTTATCATTCTTGTGACAAAATTTAGTTTAAGCCACCAGACTATTGAATCGGTAATATAAGCGATCAGAAATCACCTATTCTCGTGTATATATTTAATATTTATAGATGGATTCTTTCCATTTAGTACTTTTCCAGTGCAAGTTTGTGCAGGTAATTTGTTTCATACCGGCCATTTATTGAGACTGCAGCTGCAGCGAGTGAGGATTCATAAATCATTTATCCCGGTCCTTGTTGAGCGATTACGATTGTTATAGGGCATTAATGTCGTCTGTCTCGCTCGGGTAACATTTTTGGGTATTGGGATTTTCTAGAATGTATAACTTTCGAATAAAGTGAACATCTCAAAATCATTTTAGTATCTTGTTTTACTAGTCTAGATTATGTTTTGGTTGCCTCTGCATCTAGTAGTTTCTTTTTAGATTTTTGTCTGGTTAAAATGGTCAGATCTTGTCGGGACGATCTAATTAAAATAATCAACAACTAAATTTGAATCTGCCTTTAATGAGGTACGAAAGACTTGATGCAGACAGGCCATTTATTATATTTTCAATCGCTCTCTATGGTTAAAGTTATAATTACACTAACGACGCCTACGAAGAATTTAATTTATTGCAAAACGGACAATGTGATTTTTTAAAATTACACCCAGATAAATATGGCAGCTGTTATTACCTTTTTTTCTGGTTGAAGCAACATTTTTTTCCAATTAAATATGATTTCTTGTTTTATAAAGTACATCTGTGTATGTATATGCACCTAACATGTGCATTTAGTCTTGATGTCAGACGGACTTGGTACTTATGTCAGGTAGATATGTGTCTGTGATAAATTGATCTTCTGTTTAGGGTGACATTTTAATGTGTGTGTATAGAGCGCTTCTATTGTAATGTTAGTAGTATGACTCATGCAGTAGCCTCTTGTGACTATCAGAAGTGCAACATTCTATCTCAAGTCAAATGTGACTTCCACCTTTTTTTACTGTGATGAGTTATCCAAGTTAACCTTTATTATTGAACTACATGCTGGAATCATATTCTGTGACACAAGGAATTTGCCATGTGATTGTAATAACTGATCAGTTATATTACCCATACTGTTTATCATATTCCAAAGTATGTCTTATATCAAGGAGATTGAACATACGTTAATTTTCGAATTAATTCTTAATTATGCGCAATTCTAAGCAGTTGATCATTTTATTTTGTAACAAACTTTCCTGACCAGAAAGATTTGCATCCATAAGCGCTTAAATTTGGAAGATTTTTGATATGTGAATATTTTTTCGATGTTGTAGCCTTAAATAATTTCCCTGGTTTTTAAAACTCAAAACTATTTTTTAAACCGAAAAATATTTGTTTGAATACTAGCAGCCGTTTCATCAATTTATTCCCGAACGCGGATTTTAATGATTCTGGTTCTAGATGTTGTGAGTTTGTGATGAATTATGCGCAAATCCAAACTGAATAATCAACACTCTATTGTTAGTTTTTTTTTAAAGTTTAAAACTATGAAAATTTCGGACTGTCGGAATATTGTATGTAGTCAGCGCTGAATTCAACATTTAGAATCGAATTACAAGACAGTTTAATACACTAAAGAGATGATAATTTTATTATCTAATTTAAATATGCAGTAAAGGCCTTCGATTTAACCCTATGTCCATACGGGGGTGGGGGCTCATTGGCGCCCCTGTGAGCTTTATATTCTAACAAAAACATTACAACTAGAAACTAAGAAGAAAATCGTGAAGACAAGTGTATGGAGTATAACACTATCTGGAGCGGAAAACTGGACATTGCAAGAAAAGACAAGAAGAAAATTGAAGCACTAGAAATGTGGATTTGGAGAAGAATGCAACAGATAACATGAACAGACATGAAGTCAAATCAAGAAGTGCTCCAACAAATCAAAGAAAAACGCAGCATGTTGGAAACAATAATCAGAAGAAAGAAGAATTGG
>JAUYWI010077664.1:0-13553 GCA_034780595.1 Parotoplana pacifica
TGATGTTAATACTGTCGAAGGCTTGACTGGTTTTGTTTTTATTTTTGTTTTCTGCAGTAAAGATTTATTCTACATTTTTTACAAGAGAAAGGAATCGTATGGTGAACCATCACAACACCTTTGTGTTCCTTGAGATCGAAGACTTTACTTCAAACGAGGCCGAAATCTTTGACCATATTGTTGAGTTGGAAAGTCATATCCCAGCTCAACCATGATGGCGCTTGTTTACATTTTTGACTGTACATTGTTCACAAAATTACTATTGATTTTGATTATACATTCTTCTACTATGAACAATTTGGTGATTATTTAAGAAATATTTACGGGGTGGGCGAACAATATCATCAATAGGTCGTATTTTGTTGTCTTTTTTAGTATTTGACTATCTAAAAAATCAATTTAAACTTAACTAGCTCATCGTCACAGTAAGATAATTGTGAACATTTTCTTAAACAATATGTCCCCTGTTCGCCAAAGAACCAGCTCAAAAAGTCCTCAAAGTAAAGAGTGATTAACTCAGACTTGCTAACTGTCCTGCTTTTGGCGGTACAATCACGCTGTTTGATGCTTGTCCGCCTGTCCCGCTAATACCTCTAAATCCTCGCTTTTAAACTTTTATAACAAATTTCTAAGTGTTAAAAATTGAACAAAACACCCAAAAATTCCCACTTAACACTGATATGCTAATCAATGCTCAAGTCGTCGATGTCAATAATCGCTCCAATGCTACCTGGTCTACGATGATTTCCTTGTGAATACTCAGGTGAAAAGTTGCGGGATCAATGTGACATCACCACATCAACTAGAATTGATACAGTTTGGCATAAGCTGACTACGTAGCACGATTTTGATGATGGTTTTCTGAGCTAGCACTAGCTATGCTTGGAAATTGTCGATGCCTCATAGTAATACAGATTGCGAGAGAATGTTCAGTTTGATAAGGAAAAACCAAGCCGAAACACGATCATCAATGTCTATCCCTGGTATTTCTTTGACGGACACTATTCTGGAAAAGTGTAAAAGCGCCACTTATGAAGGTGTGAATAAAAAGGAATGTTCTATTTAGTTCAGCTGGACTGATTGCGAGGAATTTGAGAATACCCTATTTATTTTGTTGATGTATATTGACATTATGTGTATAAAATATGCACTCTGCTTAGTGACCTGTCAGTTGGTTAAAAAGAGATAGAAAAGGCTCTTAATTATGACTTTAATGTCTATGCTATTCCAAATATGTATTCAGTGTGTGTGAATTTTTGTAAATATTTTGCATTTCTACACATTTTCTATTGAATTTATTGTATTCTGTAATAATTGAGAGTCCGTTTAACAACACCAGCAAATATAAACAGATATATTTTGTTGTACAAATATATGATGTTGATACATATTACTATAGCTTCAGTATACGTAGTTTTGTAGGTTAGGTCGTCAAGTGTATAGCTACGGTATTTTATTGTCCCTCAATTGAAGTTGGCAGGTCTGTTAACCATCTGGGTAATTATTCAAAATGTAATTTTTGCTTCTAATTACAAATTAGATATTTTGTTTCTATACCTAAGCACAAGCGTATTAGTAAATAATATTTATAATTTATAAGTAAACTAATTTAGAATTTTTAATATTTAAACTAGTATTATTTTTTGCTATATACCTAACTATCAAATGTACTACCTAGAATATGCAGCCTAATAATGCCATTTCGACTGTTTCTTCTTATGATATATACATACATCAATATGCGTAGTATTGTCTGACCTAATTACAAATAATTTCATCAAACTTCAGCCTCCAGCTTATCTTCTACTGTCATGATTGTTAGGCCTATACTACAGATAGCCACTATTGGCTTTCAAAATCAAAATAAATAAAAACAATTTATTGTGATGTAATGATTAGGACTGACAGTGCCTAAACATATATTGTCTTTTGATTAGGACTGACTAGCTTTCTAAATCAAAATAAATGAAACCAAATTATTGTAAAAAAGACAACGGAGACAATAATTGAGTAAAAAAACAATGCTTTTAAAAGTAATACCTAGTGCCAAATCGACGTCCACAAATTTTGTGTGTAGGTCCATTAGACACTCAGTAACACAAATCTACAAAACATTGAAAAATATTGATTTTCGATTTTGTGGATATAATCGATATTTTTGGTCAAAATCACTTAAATGGCTCTGAAATCCAAACCAAACATTCTATCTTGCTTAAATTTGAGATTTGGAATTAGAAAAGTAATGGATATAATCTATTAGAAACTTGGATGGCTCAATTTTATGGTTGCTGGTCTTTGAGACCCAGCATACTGAGCAGTTCAGTAAAAATTGTTTTTAAAGTACATTTTAGCATTTTGGGACCAACCTCATTTTTCAGATGGCCACCACGTGACCTTGCTGTCAAAAATCCGCAAGAGAATTTGGTGTGCAAATTCAAAATTTCAAGAAAATCGGTTATGTCGTTTTCGAGAGATTTTGTAAAAACCTTAGGGTTGGCCATACCCCCCCTTCTTTTTTCCGCCAAAGGGTTAAAACAGTTGTCTTGTAATCTTACACATTTTCTGAGATAGAAAATATTTTAATGTTATTTCTTAACCCTCTGTCTGAGCTTTTTCACATCTAGATATTTCAGTTTTAAAGGGTCTAATATTATTTTAAATATTTCAAACAGATTATATGTACTAACTAACTATTAGTTTATATAAATAGTGCACAATTTATATGAATTTTATTTTTCAACGCACATAGAATAGTAATTTAGAAAATTGTATTTTTTTCCTGAACAAAATGTTTAGTAATTCAACTATTTTTTGTAACAATAAATGAAATTATGTATTTGAAAAATCACAAAAAAACCCAAAAATGTTGGAAAATGTTTTGTTTTTGTTGAAATGCCCACACCCAACAAACGTTTAAAATTCTTCTAGAATGAATATAATATGTAATAGTTGGAAATACCTTTACAAAAACCAGACTTTATGATAATAATACTTCAGGATTATGTAACCACAACATGAATGTTAGCTATATAACAGATTACATATATGCAAAATTATGAATGTCAGTTATAATAGTACAGATACTAATATACAACAGTAACATGGATATCAGATATATATCATAGATAGAATCACACAATTGTTAGACTAAATACACTCATCACAACGCTTTACAACTGGTTTGGTATGCAAGAAAATGCTGCGAAATGGATGCAGAATTATCTATCAAATCGTCTATTTTCAGTTAATGTCAATAACGTGGAATCTAAAGATTATTGTTTAACTTGTGGTGTACCTCAAGGTTGCGCACTTGGTCCACTACTATTTAGGGCCTAATACATCCCCACTCGCTAAGATAATTGAATCATTCAATGTCAATTATCATTTATGTGCGGATGATACACAAATTTGATGATTTGATGAATATTTATCAACAACTGGAACAATATATACTTGGATATGCACAAATAAAATGAAAATAAATCCTAAAAAAACAACCTCCTTGTACATTCTACACACTCGCTATCGGATAGTTCCATCACTCTACGATTGAATGGTGTCACAATCATTCCCTCACTACTGCCAGAAATCTCGGTGTTGTGTTTGACATTGCCTTTCTGTCCAATCATATGTCTGAAATTTGCAAGTCATGCTTCTTTTGGCTGAAATAAACCAAAAGTGTATCTATCTACCCCGTGACTATGTCAAACTTGTTATGAGTCTGGTTTTAGCACGCTTGGACTTCTGCAATTCAATTCTTATCCATGTGCCTGATGGCCTTCTATCAAATCTGCAGTGCGTTCAAAATGCCGGAGCCAGACTCGCCACAAATTCTTCTTGGCGAACACCGTCGGAGCCACTACTACACCAGCTATACTAGCTTCCCATTAGTAAAAGGATAAAATACAAAGTCATTACCTTCAAACACCGATCGAAATCTTGTCACAATCAATCAAACTAGTCGCGTCACACGACAAACAGCTTCACCAATTCTGGTATTCAAGTCCTCCAGAACTAGACGCATTGTAGATAGAGCATTCTCCTTTGCAGCTCCACATCTTTGGAACTCCCATCCTGTATCACTGAGACCAATAAATAACTATGACGTTTTCAAACGTCAACTTAAGACTCATTTGTTTAGTTCATGATATTATTTCTTACATTGTTTTATGTTTCACAACTTTTGATAATTGTTAATAGATAATTGTATGTAGAATAAAATCTTTACTGCAGCAAACATTCAAAATAAGAGATAAAAGAATAATAAATAATATCTGTCAAGCCGTCGACAGCACACATCATAGTAAAGAATGTAATTCAAGCAAAGGATGTCTAAAAATATAACTTTGGCTTAAACATAAAAACAACATCCCTTCAAGATTAAATCAAAACTATGTAATCATGTGCATTTTGTTCTACACCCAAGCTGAAGCATGATAAGATGGCCAGTCAAGCTTGGTGATTGAAAGTCCCATCTAGTATATCCAAAATCAAAAAATCAAAAACTATAAAACAATCCGGTCAGAAATGAAAAATGTAAAATAGTTAAAATGCAAAACAATAACAAGAAATATCCTGAGAATCCAAATTCATATATTAATAATCATTTACTTTAAATTTAAACCCAACCCCATTTTTGGATTTGCTAAATAATCGTTTCTTCCTTTACATGATAAGTGCTAGAGACCTTGCTATTCAACTGAATAAGGATTTATTATAAGCTAAGTGTCGAAGCCCTGCACGCATTAACCGTTAAGTGACGCAAACCTTAGAATATATTGGACAGCAAAATTCATCATAATTAGCTAAACATTTTACTGGTCTTAAGAAATGCTATTATTGTTTATATAATAAGAAGTAAAATTGCATAAAGAAATAAAATATTAAATCTAATTAAATATACCGAAAGTGGTCAAAATCACGTGTTTATAAATCAAATGTTGATAATTTATCCTACTATCCTATGTTCATAGAATATGTATTTTACCATCTTATGTTCATATCTTACCATCCTATTGTTATATCTCTTACCATCCGATTTTCATAGATAAATACTATCATCCTATTTTTATAGTGATATTTTCTACAATCCTATGTTCATATATAATATCCTACCATCTTATGTGCATGGATATCTCCTATCATCCTGTTCATAGACATCTTCTACCATATTTAGGGTGGGAAATAAGTCCTTACGATTTTTAGATTTCATACTTCCTGTTCATAGTTAAAATAAAATGACAATAAAAAAATCAATAAAAGGGCCGCAACTAGGGGTCGATAACAAGATTAGGTCCAAAAATAAAAGTTTGTCTAATTGACTTTAGATCCACTAGATGCACCGTAGCACAAATACATAAATTGATTATTGTTTTTACTAAAAGATTTTAAAAAATCAATTTTTTGGAGAGCAAAAATCAAAAAATATCTATAGATTTCTGTTATTGAGTGCCTTAATGGACCTTAACAATAAATTTAAAGTCAATTGGACAAACTTTAATTTTGTACCTGATGACGTCATCGGCCCCAAAAGACGATTCTCTTCAAGGTAGCTGTGTACCTAATTTTAGCCCAAACCATGAAACGGAAATATAAAATCCGAAAGTTGTAAGCATTTATGGACCACCCTATATATTCATAGATACCTCCTACTATCCTATGTTCATAGATATCTTCTACAATTGTATATCAGAGATAGCCCCTACACCATCCTATTTTCATAGATACCTCCTCCACCATCTTTTGTTCATAGATATCTTCTACCAAGTGAATCTCAACGAAGGGAAGCACTCATATGCGCGGTGACAGAAATCCTATTTAGAGCATCTTCCAATAAAAAGGCAGTTTTCGTATTGCCTTCTGATAACGTATACGTGAACTCATGCAACAACTATAGTCAAGATGGCATTACAGAAAAGGTATTTGAATCTAGCACGTTAGTTATGGACAAAATTAAATTAAAATGTTGACATCTTATACTTTATTCCAGCTGCATATCTATCAATTCAATTCAGCTAAAGAATTAAAGAAATTTCTAAGAAAATATTACAATTATGTAAGTGAGAATGTAGTTTATCCAAAACTGTATATTTGAAATTAAATTTTAGTAATAAAGCCACTTATTTGTAATAATTACAATAATAATTTATTTAGGGAAATACATATAAAGTTACAAATTATTATTCGAAGGAATGAATGGCAGCTGTAAAGCATATCTATGGGTATACCGGGTATTTTAAATGCAATTATATATATATATATATATTTATTTATTTATAATTCTTGTATCTGAACCATTTATGATTCAGATTCAATTAAAAAATGGTTCATATTCAATACTTGCGTTTATAATAGTAGTTCAGATTCGATTAAAAATGGTTCAGATACAGCCATTATAAATAAATAAAATGTACAAATAAAAATTTATAATAAATGAGTAAATATATGTTTTTAGAAGAAAGGAATAAAGGAATAAAAAGTGCAGTCTGCAAAAGGTCACAGATCCTGAATATATGCAAATAATCCAAGTTATAGAGCTAAATATACGAAGTTAAGAAATTATTTTTAATGTTAGATTTAACATCAGTTCTATTTCTAATTAATTTTCTTTCGGTGGTAGGTGTTCCATTGAAGAACAGCAGCTTCTTCGGTAATTTTATTTTGAATGTTAAAAAAATTTGCTTGAGAATTTGAAACTAAAGTTATTAATTTGCAAATATTTATATGTAATATTGATAAATGAAGTTTGATAAATGATTCTCTGTCCCATGAATAATAATCTAAGTTTTACCTGGTGCTTTATCTGTGGTATTTCCTTATTTTTATTAAGTAAATTGGTTCTAGTCGGTTTGTCCAATTTGAAAAGAATTTTTAGGATACAATTTTGAGTTTTTGTAGTTGCCGAACCCAGTAACCATCTTTATTTGAATATAATTCTATGCGATAAAGAATGTGTGACATAGAGAGTGCATTCTACATTACTGCTTTTTTATTTCGGAAACATGTTTTTTAGTTGATAATAAAGAGGAATTCATCAATTAAGTTTATTTATAGTATCTTTATATGTAGATCCCATTTTGTAAAATCATACCTAAATATTTAATGCAACTTTTTTCGTGATTAATTAATTTCATTATAATATAAATAAACATTTGTGTCAATTTATATCTTTTTATTGAAATCAACTAAGTGACTTTTTTCAACAATAAGCTTTGGCATGTTGCTATTTAGCCATTTTCGGCATTCTGTTCGAGTGCTATTGCATTTTCCCATAATACCCTCATATGAAATTCTCGATACAAAAAAAATAGTATAATCAACAAAAAAGTTAACTTTTTCCATATCTGATAAATATTTTATATCATTGATATAAAGAGAAAAGAGGAGTGGTCCATGCACACTTTCCTGGGGCACACCGTATTTGATGTAATTTTTGTTTGGTAGGGTATCTCCTATTTCAGTAACACATCTATGAATCACGTAACTTTTTATAATTGGTTAAAGGGTCTACTTACACCATAAATGTCAAGTTTACTTCTTAGAATTTAATTATCAATACTATCAAAAGCTTTGCTTAAATCACTATTAGACCAAATATATATTTGTTTTATCTTCTTTTATAAATAATAAAATCATATGTATTGATTAAAGCATCTATTGTGGAATGAAATTTTCTAAAATAAAACAGATTTGTGTACAGAATTTTATTACTTTCAACAAAGTCAATTAAATCAATGTAAAATTTCTTTTCAAAATTTTGTTGAAAGACAAGAGTAAAGAAATTGTTGCACTCATATTTTACGCCCTTTTGATGCAAAGGAATGATTTTGGCTATTTTCAGACATCCAGATATTGCTTATCTTGAATAGAATATTTTTTTTAGTTTTGTTGAATTTTTATTAGGTAGTGATTTTTATTAATTTGGAGATTTCGTCAAAGAAGGCTTCCTTTAAACTGATTATGCATCTACATACCAGGCATGTTCTTCTTAAAATATGAAATTGAGTTAATTTTTTTATTCATGTTTTCAGCGATACTTGAGAAAAATTCGTTAAAAATATTAGCAATATCGTGAGTGTTTGTAGTCGTATTAGTAAGATCTGATTTCATGTATGAAATGAAATAGTTTGTTTTGTATGTTATTTTTAAATCAATATCGAGTTACACCTAAGAAGGGTTCTGCAGTAGTCTCATAAAATCATTAAAACAATAAAATGAGCCTTAGAATTAATGATAAAATTAGGCTAGCACTCAGAGTTAAACTTCCAAATATTCTTAGTTTGGTTATAGCTACTCACAATATGAAATGAAAAAAAGTCTATTATTAGGATTTGAAATTGACACAGGCTTTGAAAGATCTATGAAACGATAGTGTCAACTTCAATTTCAATAGGTACCCAATGAAGTATAGCTATCTATACACCAATGGTAAAATTGATATTTTGTTTTGTTAATAACAAATTATTATTATATGGTAAAACCAGTACTTTCACTGTATAAAGGAAAATATTAAAACAAACCACTTTTTAAAATTGTAAGTTATACTAGCAACAACCGATCTTTCGAACCTCTTGGTTCATAGTTATGACAAAAAGTAAAATTAAAACTAACAAACAAAGAATAATAGCCAAGAAACAACCAACGAGAAGCTAAAGTTGCTTATTTAAAGTGTGGATTGTTAGCTAGAGAGACATAAATATTATTGAAGAACCATTCAGGGAGTTTTGATTAGGTTGTATAAAAATCAGATTCTAAAACACGCCTAATTTTCAGGTCACTAAATTTATAAAATCGAGGTATTGGCAAAATCAATAGAATGACCAACGGCTATCTGCCTTTATTAAACATAAACCAAACTACCTGAATTTAAATGATGTTTTTTTCAGTAATATGTATGTACTCCTCTCTAGATAACTTACTCTATGAATATTAGGTTGTTTCTTAGCTATTAACTTTGTTTCATCATTTTAATTTTACTTTTTACAATGACTATGGATCAAGAGTTTTGAAAGCTCGGTTGATAAGAGTAGGTATAACTTCCATTTTTAAAGTGGTTTTGTTTTATTAAATAATTATTATGTTGAGTAAAGAAACCCCTCAAAGTTTATCACTAGGTACTTCACCGTTGAAAAATACATATGATTTTCAAGTAGGAGAAATTGTTGTCCGAAATTTAGGTAAAAAATATTGGAAACTAGTTTGTTGCTGCTATGCAACATATCTATATTTTTGTTTACGTTTTCAATTTCAGCTTGAATCAAACAAATACAGCAGTTGTATACTTTTCCTGTATAGCTTAGCGCTATCACGTGGCTTGCAAACTTTGTGAGTTTACAAAAAGAACGTAGTCATTGTTAAAATTCCAAAAGTTAGAGACCTTGGAGATTTACTTCTTTCTTTTATAGATTAACCAATGATTTTGAATCAAACTCACGTCTTAGTCTTCTGGAAACAAATGAATGTTTGACCCTTCGCTGTCTTATGCTATTGCTAACTGGGGTGGCTATTAATCAACTTCATAATGGCATCCTTTACTATGACGAACTCACTGGAGAACTATTGGTAGGTACCTAAATTTTATATACTTTTTACTAATTTAGTCTTACCTTCAACGTGACTTGTAATTAGTTTTATTTCTAAATTTATTTAATTTATTGGGCTTTCCTTTACCATTGACGTTTAAAATTCTTTGTGTCATGTCTACGTAATAAAGAAGCATATTTTCAAATAATATTTTTATCATATTAAATATAGAAGCTGACTTGGACTCAACAACTCAACTAAAAATTACAGATAACTAATCGTCATACATTTACTTATTTCATTTTAACATTTAGGATCAACCTAAATTTGGTCTTTCTCAGCGCAACACCATTGGTTTTCTTCAATGGAATCGTGATTGGCTTACGAGTGATAACAATTATCTATCAACGAATGGCAATGCGCAGACTTCTACAACAAAACAAGTGAGAATGCATTTCATTTCATGAATTTATAATTGTCCATTTCATTTATTCAATTTTAGTGATATTTCATGTTTAGCAAGATGGTACACATTATTATGAGAAGGTTGGAAGATTTATTTTTAATACCTACGGTAGTTCGATACCGGGGAACACCTAAATATCAAATGGATTCAGCATTTTTATCCCTCATCCACAGGGTATCCTACCGATTTTGAATTTGGTACTTCCCATGGATGGTAGCTACACGTATACCTTGGAGAGATCCATTGAAAAAAATGTAAATCAATAATGTGAGCCGAGCTAGGTGAGACATTGACGTTATCAGGCCCAACAATTAATGTTTGTCCAATTGACTTCAAATTTGGTGTGTATATAGATCCACTAGGCGGTATAGTAGCACAAATCTATAAATATTTTTCCAAAAAATATTGATCATTAATTTAAGGGTAAAAATCGATAAGCAATATTTTTAAAGGCAATGTAGAAGATTTTTAGAGGCCAAAATCGATAATCAATATTTTTCAAAATATATTTATTGATTAGTTCACAGAGTGCCTAGTGTACCTACACACCAAATTTGAAATCAATCAGAAAAGTTATATTTTTTTACCTGATGAAATCATCTCTCTATCTCTCTCCATTCTGGTCTAGTCCTACTCACAGTCTACTTAGCCAACGGTGGGGAACTAATGCTAATTTTTTTTCACTCAGTGGGTACCTTCTCCTGTTTAGCCACTGCTCTACTATCTCACGCCAACCATAACATATCTTCAGTTTGTTTTGAACTATGAGGTCCGCCACAGATTTCAAAGGGTCATTTTCACTTCTTCTAGTGTTTTTTTCATACAGAGTCACCGCTTTGGATCTGCTTCTAGATTTGATGCTGTCCAGACAGGCTTCAATTTCCACGTCCGCGCTCTATTGCCGTAATAACTCTGACGACCTTATTCTGTATCGATTCTAATTGTTTAAAGACTGACTTACCTTCAGTTTCCATACATAGCCGACCTGATGTAAATGAGGTAAACACTTCTCAAAGTATTTCCGAGGCACCCCAGATTTTCCGTTTATAACCAACATTCGTTTCAGTCTCTGTTCACCCTTGTTTTTGATTTTTCTAACATGCTCGCCAAAGTTGAAGAGTCTATCCAGATTAATACTTAGAAAAGTGACTTTCTTACTTGTGTAAATTTCCTTTTCTTCTTCAATCTTGATAAGGATTTTCGTTTTAGCTTCTTTTGACCACTTTGTAAACAAGATGCTTTTGGATTTTTTAGTCGCCTGCTTCAACTTTGTGACCCAAGCTCATAAGACATCTGTTGCTTTTTGGCTGATCTTAGTGGCTTCTTCAATCTTGTGATGTTGAGCTGTAATTCAAGATCGTCAGCAAAATGGTATTCCTTAGGCATCTTTGTGGATGTGTGAGATCTAAATCAAGAGTAAACTGGGGAAAAATAACACTGCCTTCTTTAAACTTGCGGCACTCGCTTATGCTATCATTAATCGTGACCCTTGCAAGGTGGTCGTTACCAGCCCCAGTCGTCTTTTCTAAGCAATTTTTGTGATGACGTCATCGGCTCCCATATTGATTTTTTAACACAATTGTTTTTTGTCAAAGAATCTTTCCAATGTAACATATGTACCCAAATTTTGCATAAACCACCCATGGAAAGTATTGAAATTCAACACCTTGTATATGTGTTGTTTCAGTCTAACCAATGAGGACCAGGAACATAGGCCAGCTGTTGTGTTATTTTTAGCCAATAGGAAGCATGTTGAAAACCCCTCACTATCCAATCTGGCTAACGCAGATCAATCGGTCACATTTTGGACTACTCTTTTGTTCGACAATTGACTTAATGTCTCATTGGAGGAATGAGCATCGATTCCAATTACACTATTACACAAGCCAAAGAAATCAACCGCTCTGTTTATTAAGTATAGGTGAGCTTTGGTCAAATAATAAAGAGCACAAATAGGTTGTCGATTCTTTGACTTGTTGAATAGGTTAGATTTGCAAAATAACAAAATAATTTATTAAATCTGATTATTTTCCGATTTCTTATGCTAATCATAAATTTTCCAATCTGATTGCAAAAGCGATGGAAACCAAACAAATGATAATGGTGGAGATTTTTATTGTTGAAATGATATTTGTTGTCATAATGATATTCTTTGTCAACTGAATATTTAAGTTAGTTGAATACCAGTTCCATGACTCTAGAAGAAAGATATGATGTTTCAAAGAAGGGTTCTGTTGTTTTAGATACATTTCGTAATAGATCCTACCGCAAACGAACTAAATATGGCATAAATGAAGAAGAAAAAAAGATCCCTGCGCTAGAACAGTGCATTTTAACGAAGTAAGCTATGCTACTAAGCTACATATGATAAGCAATAATATGCAATAAGTAGAAATTAAACCAAGTATAAATCTGCAAATAAATATTCGTTTGGTTTCATGTTCTTTTTTTACAGATGGTTTGGAGCACATATCAATTGGCACAACACGGTCCCATTCTTTTAATCAACTCATACACACCGTGAAGTTTTGTCTATAATTGTTTTATATCACTGGAATATATCTCTATATACAATGTATGTATCAACACTTTTAACGTAATTGACATGCTTTTATTTGGATTAATGGTGTCGTTAAGACTCTAGAAATAAAAAAACAACCCAGGCATTTTAAGAAGGATTAATGAAATAGTCTGAAATTAACGACAAATGGACCTAGATAATACCTATGTAGTACACCATAGCTGTTGAAATCTGTCTGTACATCAAATCACGTTAACACAATGCGTTAATTTTCTGAATACAACAATTTACAGTAGCGCTACTATTCCGTTTATTGTGCTTTTGCTAAACATTCAAAGTCTCCCTAACTCGAAATGGCTAATGTTACATTTTTATTGTTTTTTTGGATTCTATAGCTCAATAAATTGTTTTAGTAGTGCAACGTTGTTCATTTTGACAGGAAGTTTTTATTCGTATGATGGAATGTAATTTAAAATAATGAGGATTTATTTTGCTCGTAAAATCTAACCCATGACGACGGACCTTTGAATATATCGATCTCTATGAATAATATAACTCAATAGCCAATGAAAATGAAGATAATTAAAAATTAATGTACATAGGTACTTATGTAGCAATTTCAAGTGAGTTCTTAAAAAGATACTTAGCCTGTATTATTAATTCATTTCATTTTTAGAACACTTACTTGGTGTTAAATATAACAGTTCTATGTACACTATAAACTGTTAATTAAAATTTAATTTTAATATACCTAAACAAATTGGCAATGTCTATTCAAATAAATCACCATCAGCGTCAATGCATCTCTGATTTCTCTTCTGAAAATCTCCAATGGTTCTCCTGAACATATCTAAAGGAATGTTTTGCAACTATTTCTCAATTTTTCTTCCAGGAACAAGAATATTGGATTGTTGTTGTTGTTGTAGCCCTTACCTTTTGTAAAAAAGGGGTAGTCTTCCCAGTGTGAGTTATGAATTTGATTACATCTGATGGATTTGACCATAGGTCAGAGACATTCAAGTGTGTAGGATGATGTGGACAGTT
>JAUYWI010077675.1:0-13553 GCA_034780595.1 Parotoplana pacifica
ATATTATAATTGAATTCAGCATTATTTATTTAGTCAGAGTATGTAAAAACATTATTTGTAGGCATTTATTTTATATGCGTCAACTCTCTATATACCTTTCATTACTCTATGCTAAGGATATACGTAAACTACTGGCAGAGTTGCCACTCATCCAGATTTTCATATTTCCTACAAATGTTAGTTAAGTTTAAAGATTCACAAGTTGTGCGTTAGCGATCAGCATTAAAAAGAAGTGATGATAACAATATTTAATTAAAATTCTTTGAATGACACACTGAAAGCGCTGTAGGTAAACGGAAAAAGAAATCTATGTAATATTTCTAAATTTATGAATGGGGACCAGAAATTGTTATCATGCAAGAAATGGCTACATATTTATATATTTCTAGTCATTACCTACAATAATATTACTAATTTGAAAAAGTTAAACAATCATCTTTATGAAGTTTGTTGACATTTGTATTGCTTTTTGTTGCTTAAATGTACTCTAAAACTTACTGTGAAACGTTTGAATCCCTTGTTTTTTTAACAAACAATTTTAAACTTTCCTGGTATTAGATTAATAAAATAAAAAATCAAGTAATGTGTAAGACAACTTTCTTGAATATGTAGTGAGATTGGAAGTGACTACGTTTTAATCATGTTTAACAAGGGAAGTAAAACCTTGATTACAAATGCAGGCTATTAAATAATACAAGGTGTTATGCAACCAGAAAATACAAGAATGGAGTGAGATGTACACACAGAAGGTTTAAATAAAAGCAACATATATTGTTCTGTTTCTTAATGTACATGGGATTCACAATCCAATCAGCTTTAAAAATCTGGCCTTTGAGATAACATTTTTCTAACAAAGGAGAGAGTATTGTTTGAACAGTGGGTGTTTTTAGGTGTTGCAAACCGAGAGAAAGTTGATCGATTTATAGTGATTAATAAAGGGAGAGTGAATCGATCTATTTGTTAGTTACCAATAATCGTTAGATAAAATTTTTTAACTAAATTTAGTAAGACTAGTTGGATAGTTTTCTTATGAAAAGACAGTTCGCTAGCGCGGATATAAATGGTTCGAAACACTAAACTGATTAAAAATCCAAAAAAAGCTAATTTGTTTTCAGAGGGGTTTTCTAAAGTAAACTGATTTTAGAACGATCAGAGTTCATAATAACCGCTGGGAAAGTGCATAATCGTCTTTGAGTAAAACTCTTACGAGGAAATGTACTTATGGTGATGCAATTGAAGCTATATTTGAATGGTTTACGAATGATCATGTACAATACAATCTCTTATCTTATTATGAATCAATTACCGCGTTTATTATTTTCAGAATTGCAATGGTCACTGTATGATGATCACAATGGCATGCTGATTGCTGAGCCTCCACACCCATTACAAATAATCGACCAAGTTTTACGATATTTAGTTTGTAGAGTTGACTATATCATTTTCAGTTCAGACCATTTTCTGATGTTGTCAAGGTACTGGGTTTTTGGTCTATCCCTACGAAGTCCACCTTTTATTTTGCTTTGCAGAATTGCTCTTGAGGTTCCCATCCAATTCTCTACATTGGTGTTCTTAGAAGGATGGTTTTCGTTTATCGTGGTGTCTTAATGGCTGATGTTTGAGCTCTGCAAAGGTGCTAACATTTGTTATATTCTCTTTGTAGCTGATTTTCAACCTTCTTGAAATGTATATCTCTGTTGCATTGACAAGCATTTCCATAGCTAGTCTGAGGTCCATCCAACCGGGTCATAGAAAATGATTGGCCAGACTCTCACCAAACTCACTTTTAATTGAGTTGGGACTGCATGGTACTTTCAAAACCAGGCCACTTGCACAATTTGTGTTATCATAAAACAAATATAATTCTCATGTCCATCAGGAAGGTTCCATCATTATTCTTGATCAATACTAGGAATTTCAACCTAGTCACCTAACAATGAACTTCATTTCTTTCATTTGTTGATAGCACTGTTCCAGTTAGTATAACTTTAGTTAATTTAGCATTCTATTTCAGAAAGTGCAACTTTCCAGAATTGTTTAGTTGTTCAATCATGTGTTGCATCTCACTTTGATTTATTGTAATCAAATCGATATTGTTGGCATACATAGTATGGTTGAGGTGCTTTTCACTGAGTTTATGCCAAACTTAATTTTCGCTTCTCTCTTAAGCTGTTCATACATAAAAGGTGGAGTAATGGGATATATACATTATCTACACCTTTGTTAAGAGGAAACATTTCAGAGTGATTAGTATGCCATCTAATATTTCCAGTTTGTTTATGATATTAGGCCAGCTTCAGCAAATTGCTATTATGAGTTGGGAAAGCAAACATTGATAAGATTTCCAAGAGTTGACAGTTGCTATAGCTATCAAATACTATGCTATAGTAAATGAAGGTGGATGATAGATCCATTTTACTTAATATTAATCTTTTCAATCACATATTGCTGAATTATTTCTACAAGAAAACAAGGTGGTTTATCTGAGAGTTCTCTGTCAAGTTTACCTTCTTTGGAAAAATTAGGTGGGCCAACCTCATATAACACAAATTAAATTACTGCAATTTGTTTTGTTAAATTAATTATATAGCTACCTACAGATAGATTTAAACATTAAAAATGGAAAGATCAAACATTTGACATAGCTATCAGACAAAGTTATGGTTTCTGTGTAATAGAATGACACTAGGTATTTTTGATACCCATTTAGGATAATTTTATTTTACTCATCTTGTATTTTAAATGTTTATTTAGGTACCAAAACATTATTTTATATATACTTATTATATTTTTTATGCTAGGTGTTTTATAATTATGTCACCTCAATCAGCACTGATGCATGTATGTAGTTCTAAATAGACTTTTAATTCCTAAGATATTATTATTGTACATCAGTAAATATTTTATTCAACTAATGGTACAATGATTTACCTATTACTATTGACTAAGTTTCAGGAATGGCTATTTCTAATTAATATGTTGAATTTAGTCTCATCAATAGAGCATCCTTCTAAAAGAGATTTTAATGTTATATTTTGTATTGATATTTTAGAAATAAAACATTTAAATAATATAAATGAAAAATGTTTTCCAATTGAATTTCTTTAACAAATGGACATATAATTATTTTAGTAAATATAAATTTTATTTATATTTTGATGATTAGGTAATTTAGGGGGTTCTTTTAGAAAATTGGCTATCATTTGGTACGCATGTACCTTGGAAACATTAGTCAACATATAGAAATAAAAGGGCCAATCTATTATTTTAGTTTTTCTGGTTCGATTGAAATTTAGTATGTAGGTCTACTGGGTACTCAGTGACATATATCAATCTTTAAAATAACTATTCATTGACTTTCTTTGGCAAAAATATCTAAACCAAAAAATCTATTTATTAAGGCCAAATTTGATAGAATTAGAAACTTATTACAAAATATCTTGTTTGAAAAGTAAAATCGTTAACTTTAATGCAACAAACATTCAAAATAAGAAATAAAAAATAACATCTGTCAAGCCTTTAACAGTATTAACATTATAGTAATGAATGTAATCGAAACAAAAATGAGTAAAAAAATATTAATATATAGCTTCAACATAAAAACAAAATTCCTTCAAGATCAAATCAAAACTATGTAATCGTGTGCATCTTGTTTTACACCCAAGCTCAAGCAGTTGGCCAGTCAACCTCAGTAATTGAAAGTACCATCTAGTATATCAAAACTTCAAAAATTAAAATACATAGATAAATTTAGGAAAAAGTGAAAACTGTAATATAGTTAAAATACAAAACAATAACAAGAAATATGATGGGGGACTTAGGACCTTCAGTGAGTTTTAAGAAGTTTAATGTGTACACAACCATCACTCTTCCCATTATCTAGTTATTATTTAAAATGTAAAATTCTAATTAAACATTAGTTGAATTAAAAGGCAGATAAAAAACAACTTTAAAGATGGTGGCATCATTACGTTTATACTAACAATGTATATTCCTTCTTATAGGAAATGTAATGGCCATGGTTGATTGAAGAACCAATATGACAAATTATACCAAAAATTTCATAATTCTGCTTATTATAAGATATATAATTAGGAAAAGCTATATTACTGCCGTTTTTAGTATGTCTACCAGAACTAGTCTTTCTAAATCTATTTATTAAAGTAGCTAATTTTCTGGGGAAATGGATAGTATTATAAGTCCTGGAATGTTGTGCAACACTTTGACAATTATTACAAAATCTATCATTATTAGTATGGTGATTAAATGGATAACTGTCAATATGAATAATTTGTTTGATGATGTAATTAAAGTGACCATCACCAGCCGAAAAGTTTCAGAAATACTATTGCATTAATATAATCAATATTGTTATTACTAATAAATTTAAGAAAAGCTTCATGAACATCTCGTTTTTATCTCCAGTATCAAAGAAATCATCATAAGAGTTCTATAAACTAATAACATCATTGTTGTAACTTAACCTGATTGAACTATTTGAACTATTATTAATATTAGTAAGATGAGAAATAAATTCAATATTGGAATTTAAACAACCATTAACATTAAGAAAGTTAAATATTTGGATTAAACTCTATATTATGTAAACCTTTTGTGAACTTTGACAAAAATAAAAACTTATTACCGCAGAATTAACAGCATTAAAATAAATGCTAGGATGCGAATTATAAGGAACAGTATTATGAAAAGATTTGATAATATCAGAATTAATATAAGTCTTAGAATCTGGTATATTAGATATAATGTCATAAATTTGATTCAGACTTGACACCAATATCAAAATTGGCAGAATGTAATGGATTAAGAATACTCTTGGGGTGGACATGCTAGATAATATTCGTTATGGTTAAATGTTCATTATACACGAAGCGGTATAGCTTAGTTATAGGCGTAACTAGAAGAAAATCAATTTATTTACTCACACATGGATTGCACAAATCGGTAGTAGCTACTACTAGGAGTAACCCTGGTAGCAAATTATTTACCGCTATGACATAGTCAGTGAGAAATCAATATATATACATATTGCCAATGCTTGCTCCCAGGCGAGGGTGAGTATAAATAACAGTCTTAGCGTGAATCTTCATAAAAATGACTGGTTATGTACTCTTATTAAGAGGTCTTTGGAGAAAACGAGTACTTCGTGATAAGACTAATCTTTTTGACATATTTATTGATGCTCAATTCAAGCTATGCTTCCATATGTCAAAAGCATCTGTCAATCTTCTAATTAAAGAAATTAGAGGAATTATCATACATAAAACGTTTCGAAGCAAATCAATTTCTCCAGAAGCCCAATTGATTGTGTTTCTAAGATTTTTTGACTACTGGATAGTTTTATACTTCTGTGGGTGATCTTCATGTTGTACATGTTTCTACTGTATGCCGCATTTTTAAACATCTAGGCGATACACTGGCATCAAAAAGCCATGTGTATATTAAAATGCCTTCGAATGAAGTTGAGATGGACATTGGCAAATGAGATTTCTATGCTATGGAACATTTCCCTGGGAATACTTGGTACTTTAGACTGTACACCTATTAAGCTTGTGTTCAATGTCCCACCTCAGATTTCTGGATATTAACCAGCAGATGTGGTACTCATTAAACTTGCAGGTCATATGTGTTGGCCAGTATCGAATACCAAATATTGTGGCTCTGTTGCCTGCATCAGTTCATGATTCAAGGATCTGGCATAACTGATGAATTTCTACTGAATTTTAGAATGGTCATTTAAATGGTTATCTGCTCGGGGATGGTGATTATCCTTGCCTTCCAACACTGCTTAAACTTTTTCATCAGCCCAATACCCTGCAGATATAAGTGGGCACACCTCATCATTCAGTTGACAGTGGAATGAATGTCCGACCAATGGAAGTGGCGATTTCCGGCTCTAAAATATGGAGTTCGTGTAAAGTTGGCAACGGTCCCCAATGGCAGTGGCAGTACTGCACAATTTGACAATTGACAACCGCGGTGGGCCATTTGTGAATGATAATGAGCCAGATGAAGTTATGGGCCACATTTACATGGAACAAGATAATTGATTATTTACAACATCAAAAAATGTATCTCTTAAACATTTTTTACTTTGATCAAGAATTAAAACTTTAGATAACTATCTTTAGATATATCTAAAAAGTTTTCAATGTATCTGCAATTATTAGAAAATTTATGTGCCAATGAGGGATCTGATTTAGATAAATTAGACATGTAAAAAAATTATTTCCCGGATAAGTACATGTCAGCAACATTACTCCCATAGGCATAGCTTTAATTTGATTAAAAAACAATAAGACCAAATTTAACAAAAGTGTGGTAAAGAATAAATTCAAGAGCAGCACATAAGTCATTACAGGTGAAGCAAGAATACCTTATAGGTGGAATTGTTGGTGACTAAAAAGCTTTTGATGTAAAAAGATTGACAGCAATGTAGTCAAAATTAGATTTAAAAACATTTACTAACAGGTTTACTCAACTGAATATTAATTTCATTAAGAGGCAAATTAGTATATAAAGTGCTGAAATCAAATGCAAGAAACTAATGAGCTTAAAGCATTTTTAATTGTATTAATAAAGACTAAATAAATAATTAACTACATTCAATTGTGACTAATACCTGTCCATTTAGTAATTATATTGCAATATCATGAGTTTTTATACACTGTAAAGTAAGGCTAAATGAATTTGTAGTACTATAAACAGCACCACTGATAAATCTAAACATGTAAAATAACTTATAAAACTTTACCAATTCTAATATTAAAATTATTTAAACAAATCTTATGATGTTTATCGTAGATTTCATCTGTGGAAAGATTACAAAGTTTATAAATATCATTGCCAGTAATATTGGTAGAAATAGCTAATTCTTTCATGAGAGTAGATATATAAAATTGTTTACAGATGAATGCAAAATGATTACTTGCTTTATCAACAGGAACAACAACATATCTCATATCTTTTTCCTGTTTTACAGGAGGGTTGATTAAAGATTTACTATAACTAATAATATATGTATGCTTTAAATCAGACATCTTATTTTTTACAAGAAAACCTTAAATTGATCACTATTATATTCAATGTAATAGAAACAATTGACCTCCTTTCATTTTAAATTTACAACAGTTGATCAAAAAATGTCTTCCTGAAAGTTCCACATACAACATTTAATTTATTAAATATTTTTATGCCATTTTCTGAGCTCTGATTTTGAAATTGAATGTTATTATGGTTCCATATTAAATAAGTAATGTCAATTCTACCATTTCTTTAAAAAAGTAGTTACTACACTTCTCATTGAAAAACTAATGTCCAGACAATGTGTCTTATATGGTTTATTATAATTGCTTTGAGGAAGTGAAATTGAGCTTCTTTAAGGTGAAGAAGGACCAATATAACCTCTGTGAAATATTCAATAATTCAGTACCAAATATGAATGTAGAGCTAGCTTCAGATAGGCTACTGTTTAAAAGAAGCTGCAAAAGAAGAAACTAAAGCAAACAATTCAAGGACAATTGTCACATGTTTCAACCTACAACAGGTATTGCAAAAATCTGATATAAATCTACAAATAAAGGCTTAGCTAATGCTTAGGTAAGCATTAATCTGCAAAAATTATTTGCAAAAATCTGATATAAATCTACAAATAAAGGCTTAGCTAAGGCTTAGGTAATGCTGAAGGTAATTCTTTTCTCTGTCATGAAGGCATTGCTTCTATATGGGCCAACAAAATATCAAGTTGCATTTTTAAATTGTTGTTCATCATGACAAAGATGGAAACAAGCATGTACAATTTTTCTGAAATGGATGCTCTAGGCAGGATAAAAACATAATTTTACCCACCAACCATGTTCATCTATTTTTTGAGTCAATCTCAATCCATTGAAACTAGACCAATAATCTTAGTGCCCAATCAGAGAAAAATCTTTAAGGCCAGATGAAGATATGACTGATAAAATTATCCCATATAAAGATAAATACAGTAGACTGTCCATGTAAGTATTACTATTTTACCTGGTAGTGACTAAGCTTGTTCGCTACCCCTATATTCCAGGCTTTTTCAATAAAAGTACAGCTCTAACCTAAAATTAAGTACAATTCCAAGTGGCATTGCAGATTGAGGGTAGTTTTAAATTACTGGGTTCTATGTACAAAATTTCCCCCAAAAGAAAATTTTAATACAGATAGCCACTTACTTATGTATGCCTATGAATATATAATATACATCTATGACTATTGGCTACATAAGTCTTTGAAACTTACGCTTTTAATAAATAAAATAAAATTATAGTTCATAGGTGACACATATAACATTTTTTTATATTGATATAACAAGAAAATAAATCGTTCAATTTCAACTTGGCAAATTATATCATGAGTTCATTGATACACCGTAAAGTTAACTTTTTAACATTTCTGCAGGCGGCTATATCAATCAATATCTGTTATCTTATTTTATATTAAAATTATATATAATTTAACCAATACAACAAATTACCTATTAAATTATTTTATAAATGTTGAGTCAGTAAGCGAGAACCAATATCAAAATTCAAAAAGGGTGCAGATGATATGGTCTTATGTTAACATTTTTTTACTTTTTTGTAAATGGATACTGTAGCTATTGAAACTTCTAGATTTTTGTAATTTGCAACCTATTTTCATTGCACCGCTTTCTGAATACATTTGTTTATACTATTCACAGATACAGCTGTATCAACTCCATAATATATATTATTACGTTGAGACTGTACCATTAGCTTAACTTAAACGGTTTAGGTTAGAATTACCATTAATTCTACAAATTCTAAGGCTCCCTAAAATAAAACTGTTGGATGAGTCCTGAAACACTACTATAATATATTCAAGGAGTGCCTCCTAGTTTTACATGCCTCCATTTATAACTGATTTAATAATGAAATTTGCTCCACAGTGTTCGGTCAGTGATAATGTTATGTTACTAAAGAAGAATCAGGATAAAAATATAGCATTGAAAACCATGATCTCTATCACTGTACCGCCACATTGCTCAAACAAACTGCAGCCCTTGAATGTCAGGAGTTTTAACAACGGGCACTATTATTTTAAACATATAAAATTTAAAAACAGTGACAACATCAGCAGTTGGTTTTTGTATTTTAGACAGTTATTACCTAATTCCCAAATTTATAAAATTGTTTTACTTAGTTTCAAAGACTTCAGTAGGAGCATTTTCACTAAAAACCTAAATCCAAATTTGTTTGTGTTTAAGTAGGGCAAGTTCTACACACATAAATCTGATATTTTATTTACATTTTCTGCAGGGACTACTCACACAAGTAGTACTATTTATTACATCAAATTATATTTATTTCACTTCGCCTATTTCAAATAGCTATTTGTTGCCTATTTCAGGTCAATATATGTATGTTAGATATTTTAACTTGTTATAGACTTTGTTCTATACCATTTATATGGAAACAGAACCAGAGAGGGTTGTTTAATAAATTGTTACCGACCAGAAAATAGCCATTGTTAAAAGGAAGATTAGAGCAAGGTAACGTTATCCTACGAAACTGCACTTTGCGAATTTATTCGAAACGCTCCGTTTGTTCGCCGGCCGTCCAACACAAGATACAATGCATGTTATACTGTCCCAAAAGTGGTATTTGGCTGACGCCTCAGGGAACAACCATAAATTCTAAAGTTTACTTGAGTATACTACAAGAACATATGCCTACTCAGCATTCTACCATTTCTAACACGACGGAGCCCCAAGTCAGATGTTACCACCAGAATTAGGCTAAATTATCTTACAAGGAAAGATTTCTCTCAGATCTATGAAAAATTGTTTGGAAGGAAGGACATCACCACAATTAGGCTTTGATCTATATAGAAATTGAGTTGTTTATTAATGACTTAATTCCCTACCAACAACACAGTAAAATACATAAGGAGGAAATGTACTACAAGAAAATGAAGTGACAATAATTCTATGGCGGCTAATTGAAAAAATACAATGCTTAATATGTTCGTTTAGTTAAATATAAGGACTGAGTGTGCATATACCAGCGTTTCCAATTACAGATATTTTATGTAACACAAAACTTTTACATTGCCCTAGATTGAACTCAGAAATTAAAAACATTCATGAAACATAACATTTTATTCCAAAAAGTATGCAAAGCAAATGAAACTCGTAGCATAAGTTCACATTCATTGCTGTCAGTCCCGTCATTCACAGCTACCAGTTTGGAAAACACAATTAAAAAATAAAATAAGACAAACGAATTAATTTTGAATTCTATGGTTGGCATGACAACAAATAAAATTCAAAAAATTACAAAACATCCTATTGAGATTTACGTTTTTTCAAAATGTTATTCATAGTTGACAGCATTTCGCCCAAACCCAACAGATGACGTTGATAATCAACAGAGAACATGTTCAGCAGTAAGCCAAGTTGAACCTTGTGTTTATAAACCATTGGTGGAGTGTAACCGCCAACTTTTTTTCTCAAATGACATTGATATGGAAGGTAACAACAACTCTTCGTTTTCAAATGACACTGGGTTGGATTGTGAGCTGGATGTTACTTCGCCTGATGGTGTTCACAATGTTGACAAGTTAATTGCACCAAGTCCAATAAATAAAAACTTTAGATCAGAAAACGAGACTGGCCAGATGGTCAGGCCAGATGTTCATAGCTATCTAAAAATGATCCACCTAGAAAAAGAATGGAATCGTTCTGACTTTTTTCATTTAATCTGGCTACATTTTTTTCTTTATCACCCAAATTGGAAAATACAGTAATATTGCACTTTCACGGTTATGGTTGTAACTTAATTATCTAAAGTTCAGGAAGAAGAATTTGCAGTGGGAATCACAGAGTAACATTATACGCAGTTTATGCTGAAGGAATGTCAGCAGTTGAAAGACAGATTGCTGATAAGGAAGAGAATGTTCGTGTTGTGAGCAATTTAAGTTTGTAAATGAAAGAGCAGAACAGTAGCCATATTGGTAAACGTGTATATTGTTGCACATAAAGAACCATGGACATGCTAGATACTTTTCGTGATGCCTAAATGTTCATTATACACGAAGCGGTATACCTTAGTTCTAGGCGTAACTAGAAGAAAATCAATTTATTTACTCCCACATGGATTGCACAAATCGGTAGTGGCTACTACCAGGAGTAAGCCTGGTAGTAAATTATTTACGCCTGTGACTAAGTCAGTAAGAAATCAATATATTTACCACCACGGCTTGCTCCCAGGCAAGGGTGGTTAAAAGTAGCCGTCCTAGCGTGAATCTTCATAAAAATGTTTGGTTATGTACTCTTATTAGGAGCTCTCCGTAGAGTACGTGCATTTTGTGATCGGACTAACCCTTTCGACGTATTTAGTGATTCTGAATTCAAGCTACGCTTCCGTATATCAAAAGCATTTGTCAATCTTTTCATTAGTGAAATTAGAGGAATTATCGTACATACAACGTTTGAAGCAAATCAATTTCTCCAGTAGCTCAATTGTTTATGTTTCTAAGATTGTTGACTACTGGACAGTCTTATATTTCTGTGGGTGATCTTCATGCTGTACACGCTTCTATTGTCTGCGGTATTTTTAAACTTTTGGGCGCCACACTTGCATCACAAAGCCATGTGTATATTATAATGCCTTCGAATGAAGTTTTAATGGATATTGTTAAACGAGATTTCTAAACTATGAAACATTTCCCCGGGAATACTTGGTACTATAGACTGTACACATATTAAGCTTGTGTTCAATATCATGTGCAAAGTATCAAAATAAGTATAAGTCAGCACAATCTAGTTGGTATATAGCAGCATAAATATACATATATAGTATTTCACACATTTCACCTGGTAAAATGACAGATGCTGTAGAATCAAAACGATACAATTATTATGTATGACAATTTGAAACGTTTGCATATTTTTCCTGTTCAGATTCTTTAAGCATTTTTAATAAAGCTAAAAACAGCGTCGCAGGCGATTTTTCAACTATTAATTAAAATTATTCAGCAGTATTTGAAATCTAAGATAAATTCACGTTGAAAAACTTTAAATCTTCATAACAATGGCTGGTTATGTACTCATTTTCACGCTGAAAACCGGTAAAATTTCTACCAGGCTTCTTTTCAGCCATTGTGAATATAATAAAAAAAAATGTTCATAGGAGAATATAAAAATGGCTTGCAATTCTCCCACTTTTAATTGACGTCACAATTTCTCTTACTCTACTCCTTGATATTTGCTATGCCAACCAGACGCTAACACTGCTTTGTGCAATCGAAAGGGTTCCATGTTATTACCAACGCCTGGTATTAACCTTACTCCCGGTAACAACTAATACCGCTTCGTGCAATCCACCCATAGTGTAGCATTTGTAAATAAATACGTAAAAAACGGCACCAGGCGGCATTTTACATTTTTGTTTTACGCACACTGGTCCGTTTTAACGGATTTTTATATACAGCGTGAATTTTAAGTGACGCCCGATTTTGAACTCTTTTATTATTAAAAATCGGACGTTACTAAAAAACGGACCAGTGTCCGTGAAATAAAATGCCGCCATAGTGTCTGTTTTAACGGTGTACACCAACACTTACATGTAGAGAATTGAGTATTTCGTTGTATTTCATATATTAACTGTTTATTTCTTAACCTAACAAGCCTTCAATGTTTCCTATTAACAAATCTGCTACTCCCTTTTTTCTTTCGTTAATTTCTAACCCACAACCCTTTTCCTTCATTCCTCCCTTCCCCCCCTTTTTCGTTGTTTCTACCCCTCCCCCTTTTTGTTCGCTTAACTAAGCTACCTTCCGTTCTACCCTCTCCCTTCTTTTTTCGTTTCTCGATACCCCCTCCCCCTTTTCCTACTTTCCTCCCCTCCTTCGTTTTTCCTTTCTTGGTACCCTTACCCCCAGTTTCCTTCTTTCCTCTACTCCATTCTTTTTTCCTTTCTTCATACCCCTTCCCCTTCTGTTTCTGTCCACCCTCCCTCCTTTTCTTCGTTCATTTTACCCGCTCATCCATTTCGTTCTTTACGCCCGTTTCCTACTGCCATACCTTCTTTTTTCATTTCTTGCTACCCCTCCACCTTTCTTTTTTTGACCGCTTCCATTTTATTTTCATTTCATGCTACTGTTCCCCCTTTCTTTATGGACCACCTCTTCCTTTCTTTTTCATTCCTTCTGCCGATCAACTTGTCTTCCTTGACACCCCTGTTTTTGTTTAATTTCGGGGGGAGGGACACGTCTTCCCTGCCTTGCTTATGCATCGTGTGGCTGAGGTTAGGGGTCAACAAATTATTATTTCTCAGTCTCACACGCCACTTTTGGAGATGGCGCCATGTCCATATAGGGTCTTCCGCTGGCACTGTGCTCTGCTGTAGAACTATCATACTGCAGTATTCAATAGGGAGCTAAATATGTATGTGCGACCAGTCCAAAGTAGCTAACCTAGAAAGGCGTATAGCCCTTTATGCCAAAACTGCAACAGCGGGGAGGAAGAGGATGCAGAACATCTG
>JAUYWI010077686.1:0-13552 GCA_034780595.1 Parotoplana pacifica
TTTTTAATTAATTTATTTAAATTCCTAATAATTTTTTGTATAACTGATGAAGACAAATCTTTAGTTGTCGAAAGCGCGCTTATTATTATTTTATTTATATATTATATATTATATTTATAGTCACGCAGTTTTTATTTGTTATATATGTAGTTGTTATTTTTATGCTATTAATAAAATGTTTTGTGTTTCGTCTTTTTTTTCTATATTGTAAACAATAATTTTTGATAAATTTATTTGTTTGACCTTCAATGGAAGTACTTATTTTAATTATTTGTAATTGATGGTACATATTTGTGGATGTTGTAGTAAATAATAGTTTAATCGGAATGCGCTAAGTTTACGTGCGGGATTGAAACAATTCAGTATATTCAAGATGGTCACTTGTTTTACAAAAAAATAATCTGAGGTCACTATTGATGCAAGTGATTAATATGCGACAGTTACACTATGAACATTTCCTTGTTCCTGATTTTTGGAAATAATTATTTTGTATGTCATTTGTTTCAGATTTTCTTGTTGTGAGTACTAATCTTAGAACTACACTGTACTTGAAATGTTATTCTCTTGCAGAAATGATTATACATATAGATGTTTTAGCAAAATTATTATTAAACAAACAAAGAGCAAACAGTATTTATTGGTAATAGTGTTTTAAAACTGCTGTTGTTGTCTTTTTAAATTTGTTTATTAAACTTTCAAGATTTAATTAGTTTGAAGTAGTAATTGTTTGCAGTCGAAGGCTCACCACATATTCATATTATTTCAAAAAATATTATCTCAGTAGATTACCAGCAGTGATTAGTGTGAGTTTATTTTCGTATGTTTTATACTTATTATGAGTGTTTGAATTAAAGACAAAGGTGCTGTCTTCTAGTTACATATTTTAATAGTCTCAAAGTTTAGAGGGAAACCGCAATTCTGTGTTTCAGTAACTAATAGTTGTTTAACATGTTATAATAATGTCATTTGGTAAGATAAATTGCACGTTATCTGATGTTCATCCCTTATTGTTATACTTCCATACCGTATGAATTATAGCAAACTATTTCTATAAACTATCATTGGAATTTCTTTAATATATTTTAAATGGAAAATTTGTGTTTTACATCAGCTTGTTTGGCCTATATATGATTTCAAATGGTATATTACTAGATATTGTCATTTCTATGGGTTTCAAATGATTCCGCCACTAAAAAGCAAGGCCAGCAAATTTTAATATGTCGTCCAGTTCTGGTACGCACATAACTGAACCACAATGTTTCACTTTGGATAGAACTATCAGATCATTTGGAACATCTATATCGGTTAGATAAATGTTTCAAATATGCAATAAATAGACATACTAACTTTAAAAATGATTTACTTTTCCCTTTCTAATTATTCCTACAGTTTTGTATCTACATAAAAGGCATTGTTCTATAATGTATCTGTTGTTGATATTGTCAGTATATTTTCAGTTTCTTACAGTGCTACCTTGAAAGTTGTAGAACAGCCATCAAAATCAGTAAGTTTTAATGTATCTTTAGCTTTCTAATGAAGCAGAATCACCTATTTGTGTTCTCAAAGTTTATTTTAATTGTTTTTAATACAAAATAAACATTACGGTATTTAGGTGTTTATCTGCCAATTATTATAGAAATGATATTTGGAAAGGAATTATCCATCTTCATCCACCTCCACTTTTTCAAAATGGCGTCAGAAGGTCTGTCTAAGTGGGTCAGAGCCAAATAATATTCACTACAAACTTTGCAAGGTTGAGTTAAAGTTTCAGTGTTTTAGTCTTTTCATTTAGAGCCACCATCTTCTATATCAGCTTTCAGTTATCTTAGAGGTGACCATCCAAGTTGAGAACAATCCAATAAGTTGTATACATATCAGTTTCTACAATTAAGCAATATCTGGCTATCACTTTCTACAACATGTGATTATCGATATCTATGCCGTTTTCAAATTCAATTGAAAGAAAACCATCTAGTATTTGGTCCAATTCAGACTAAGAAGTGTTATTTTTTGTATTAATAGGTAGTCAATTTGCGAAAATTTGATCGCAGAATTTTTGTCCATAACTTTATGTTTGGATAACATCGCCATTACGTAATGCCATTTTAAATATTTTGATAACTAAATGGTGATCCTTGATTTATGGTCGCCAATGCCTTCTTCACTGAAATTAATTTTCTCTTTCAAAATAATAGAAAATAAACAATAAGATGTCTTTATTAAGGCGATATTGAATTATATTCCATTTTCCCTGGCCGATGTTATTTTTGTCAAAAGGTATTACCGATGTTTTTTTATTTCAGGTGGAGATTAAGCACGAGGACTACGTCATACGTCCTGCTAAGTCGGATATGCTGAGATTTTATTGTCACTTGTGCAATAGTTCTTTACGATATCATTTTAGATTTCTATCTATAACACTCTGAATTGCTATTCAACAGGTTTATTGTTTCAAATGTTTACGTCAGCTGTTCGTCTACTATTTGAATAGTTTAAAACTTAAGAGAGGTGCATAAAGGAATTCTGAGTTTAAATAGCTAATAATTGTAGAACATGTCATTTTTAGCTAAATTCTGTGTTTTGCAGAAATGCCTTTTTGTGGCTGGTCTTTAATTTGGAATAGATTTTAGCTAATTTTGTAACATCAAAAAAAGCTACAGTCTTCATAAACATTATTTTAGTAAAAAAAACAAATTCAACAAAGCTTTATCATTTCCAACAAAGGACATTTTTACCAAAAATGAATCATTGTATTTGTTTAATATCATCCCTGTTTTACTGATATTCGCAGTATATTTCCATTTTTGTAGACGACTGTAACTATAAACATTGTGAAACAGCCACAAACTTCAGCAGATCTTTCCAAAACAGCAGCAGAAGTAAATTTCTGATTTATCCTTATTTTTTCATACAAATTGGATGTATCAAGTTCACCTGACAGATTTTTTAACAGCTCTTAACACTGAAGATATATTGAAGTATTTAGATGTCAATGTGAGAAATGACGTTTCTTTTATCTTTTAATGTTACCATCAACGTGGAATATAATCCAGTGCCTTGTGAGGTAGTCAAAAATGAAGCGGAAGTAAGATTTTATATAAATCGACTTTCTAAATCCAACAATGGATATCTGTACATCCGATGTTGGGAACGTCATAACAAACATATCCAAATATTTGGCGTTCACCGATTTATTGCCCTTGTGAACTGAAACTAATTTCCCTTTTCAAATTAATATGCCAATCCCGTGATACATACTATGATTAAAAGTCATGGGATTATTTTGACTGTTTCCTGTTGTTTAAAAATTCTTTTGCCAATAGATATACTTTTTGTTTGACAACGAAAGTTCTTTTTAAACGTATTTATACGTTTAGTATTCCCAGCATATGTACTTGTACTACTTATGAAAATACTCTCAACATGTTTTTTAACCTTCGATACAAATACTGTACGAACCCTGAATAACTTTTTTGGAATGTTCTAGAGTAAATAAAGCGGGCTACGATTTTGGTGTGAACTGTGTAATGTATCAAATGCTAGCCCCATGCCACCAGCCAGCAGTTCAATGTCTATGGCCAAAGATACTTAACATAGTTTTCTATGTAGGTTGTATTATCATTGATTTTCTGAAAAGTCGAAATATATTGGTTACACAGTTATTTTAAATGCTTAATTTAGGCTCAACTTTAACTGATTTGACTTTAATTTTGTTACAAAATTGATGCCGGTCAGTATATGTCATTGATCAAATTGTGTTTGCCGAAAAAAGATAATGCATAATAATTGTTTCGATATTAACTTGGGTGAACAATAACAATTCGTAAAATCAATTTTCTATTTGCATCAAATGCTAGCTCTATTCAGGTAGCAGTTCAATATCTATGGCCGAAGTCATCTAACACAGTTTTCTAGGTTGAAGTCGAATTGCTTTTCTGAAAAGTTGACATCTATTGGTTGCACAATCATTTTAAATGTTGAATTTAACTACAACGTTTATCTGATTTGCCTTTAATAGTGTTGCAAGATTGATGCCGGTCAGTGTATGTCAATGATGAAATTGCGTTTGCAAATAAAAGAGAATGCATATTAATTGTATTTATTTCGATAAAATTAATTGGAAAACAAAAACAATATTATTAAATATTTGTATAATCATCGTAGTTTTACAGGCGAAAGGCCTTACAAATGCTCTTTGGAATATTGTGAGTGTGACTTTTGAAAATATGTATGTCAATCATGTAACTAAAAAGATAATTTTTTCTTCGGGCTGAGGGTGTCAATATCAAGGTGCTGAAAGGCCGTCGGAAACATTGTCGAAAAAGTACATTAATTTCTGTCCATTTCCAAAGCATTTCCCTGGCGATGGTTCTTCATGTACACGACATGGCATGCATTTGGCGACAAACCTTCGTTACTGTAATTGTGAATTTCCCAAAACCAAATTTCTATTTGCATCAAATGCTAGCCCAGTGCAGCCAGCAGTTCAATGTGCATAGCCAAAGATTTTATCTAGTTTTCTAGGTTGTAGTCTGATTGCTTTTCTGAAAATTCGATTTTTAATGATGAATTTAGGTACAGCGTTTAACTGATTTGACTTTAATAGTGTTGCAAGATTGATGGCAGTCAGTGTATGTCAATGATCAAATTGAGTTTTGATTTCACGAAAATTAGAATGGATAATAATTGTATTGATTTCGATATTAAATTGGGAAAACAAGAATAATATTATTGAATATTTATATAATCCTTGTATTTGTTGTATTTTATTTAGGCGAAAGGCCTTACAAATGTTCCCAATGTGATGCGCGATTTACTCAGAAGCCTCATTTAACCACTTACGTCAAAACCCACACAGGTAACAAAGCCTCATTTCATTCAATTTATTTTGTACGGACAACAACACGATAGTTAAAGAAAACTCGGTGTCGAAAATAGATACTGTACTCCAACAATGAGGAAACCAAATCTGGAATTACATAAAGATACAATAGAACATACGTCGGTTTACAATTTGAAAATATATAAACAAGAACATACAAATTACCTTAAATAATCAGAAACTTACAATCGAGTTTCAAAGATAATAAGACAGCAAGAGAGGATAAGGAAATGAACAAATGACCAATTGTCAAAAGTGTAAGCGAATATATAATATATGTGAGTTAGACATCGATCACTATGGCGAAATATCTGACATAAAATCCAATAAATAACCACAGTTCAAGAACTAGCGTACACAATGACAAATACGTAATGCTACAATCTTGATGAAGGGTAATGTTGAGGTTCAAACTTAGTGATCAGCCGATTTGTGGAAATTATGTTTGGAACATGACAGCTAAAAATGTTCTGTGTAAGATTGAAATAGTTCATGATTGATAAATGGAACTGTAGCGATAAAAATGATGAATACAAGTGGTTAGTTTGTAGTGCATGGTCTTCACAGGGGGTGGACCTTAGCTGCTTTGATGATTGTTGTTGGTGTATGACGTAATGGCAGCAATAGGACTTACTTGTGATCGGTAGGTTGCGTAGCCACTTGATGGCTGCATCGTTCTGTTGGATGAGGTCCGTGGGTATGAAAGTGAACCATTGGTAAATGAGGTGATATCTAGAATGTTCCGCTGCTCGACAAGGACAACCTATATCTGCAGCGAGGCCCACTTGATGTGAACTGTCTAATGTTTTGTAGCGAATTTGTGTTTATTTCGAAAATATTTTAATAATATAATTAAAAAGATAATTTTCGCCTCTACAGCTCAATAAATGGCATAAATTTTGCGACAAACTAAACAATTCAATTTTGAATTTCTCAAATCGAATGTCCAGTTGCATCCAATGCTAGCTCCAGGCAGTCGGCTGTCAGTTGAAGAATGTTTATCACCATAGATAACTAACACGGTTCTATCTCGATTGTAGTCTCATTGGCTTTTGGAAAAGCTGAAAGTGGGTAGAATGTTTAACTAATTTGACTTTAATATTGTTGCATAATTGATGCCGTCAGTGTATGTCAATGATCAAATTACGTTTGCTGAAAAATAAATTGGACAACAATCACAATATTATTAAGTATTTGTTTCATCATCGTATTTTATTCTGTCGAGAGGCCTTACAAATGCTGTTTAGAATATTGTGAGTGTTAAGTCAGTCTTGTAACAAAAAAAGAAAATTTCGTTATCGGGCCGAGAGTATCCATATCAAGGTGCTAAAGGCCACAGGGAAGAACTTTCTGAATAAAACATTTATCTGGCGATGGTTCTTCATTTACACCAGATGGCATTTATGTTCCGACAAACACTATTGACTCCAATTGTGAATTTCTCAAAATAAAATTTATATTTGCACCAAATGCCAGTTCTATGAAAGTCAGCCAGCAGTTCAATGTCTATGGCTAAAAATACCTAATACAGTTTTCTGTGTTCTACCGACATAGTAGAAATTAATTCAGAGTATCGACTCTCGATGGATCTCTGCCTTTTTAATAGTAAATAAATCATCAGGATTTTATAAACATTTGCTAAATCGAGGCCGCAAATGATGTAATTCTGCCCCAAATATTAGTGGAACGTATGTAATTGTATTATGATTGTGAATGTTTTATATATAATTACTTGCTATTAGAGGGCAATTAAAAGAGCATACACCATCAAGAGTCGAATTATTACTCTATAGTTCTAGACGGATTTAATTTCTGAAAAGTCGATATCTAATTGGTGGGTTTTATTAAATTGGGTAAACAGGAACAATTTGTTTAATCACCGTATTTTTGTATTTTATTCAGGCGGAAGGCCTTACAAATGCTCACAATGTGACGCTCGCTTTAGTCAGAAGCCTAATTTAACTAGGCACGTCAGAACTCACACAGGTAACAAAACATCATATTGTTCAAATTATTTTGTACGAACAGCAACACTTAGGAAAAAAGCGATCTTGATGAGTGGAAAGTTAAGGTCAGCCGTGGTTTGTAAATTATTTTTTGAACACGACAGCTTTGGATTTTCTATGTAACATTGAAATATTTTATGATTGACAAATGGAAGTGTAGCGATGATAAATGATGGCTACTATTAGTTAGTTTGTAGTCCATGGTGGTCGCAGTGCAAGGAGGACCTTATCGTGTGTGCAGTGAACTCTGCAATGTTTTGTTGCGCATTTGTGGTTTGTCAAATAACAATAAGAAATTGTCAATTATGTAACTAAAAGATAATTTCTACTTTATTGTAGTTAATTAATATCGTAAAGCTGCGTTAATATGTTTACAAGTAATAGTAAAAAACAGGTATAATTTGATAAAAATATACTACTTATTCATACTACTCTCAAATGATAGCCCAGGACAGCTGTTTCGGCCTTGTTGAGCCTAATCATCTAGGCATAATCATTCGCTGAATAATATAAAATGTTCATATATTTCATATCAAAGTGTTAGAAGTGAAGAAAGTCTGATAATTTTGGATAAGAAGAGTGTTCTCATTAGGTAGGCAATTTTTTGACTTGATGAATTTTGTTTATTTTAGGTGAAAACCCGTATCAATGTGATCATTATCAGCTCTTTCTGAACACGAGAAACCTCAGCACCCATAAATATTATGTATCTACCTAATTACTAATTTTATGTTCAAACCGAAAACAGGGACTTGAAAGACTTTTTAAGTAGTTTTCAGTTCATTTCAAGTGCATTTGAAATGTCTGAATATTCAATATAAGAATTGATAGACCAAATTCGATGAAATTTCAGCTTTTTTATACGAAGCAAAGATAATGTTGATATGGTCAGTTTTGGACACAGAGCTCCATAATTCTTTTGAAGGGACAACTTTTATTAAAATATCTTTTAATGCCTCTATGGTGGTATTTGGCACATTTTAGCAATTTTATAAAAGTTTGGTTTTGAAATTTTGATTTGCTTTCAAGTGGCTGCAATGTCTAAAATCTAAATGTTTTAAAGAACTGGGATTATTTATTTATTATAGCTTCGGATGCTATGGTCGACAATTTTATAACAATTATTGACTTGAAAAACGAATTGTGTCCAACAAAACATCGTTTTCATAGACTGTCAAAAATCGCTCCAACGTGATCTTGGATAAAATGCCACAAATCTAAAATGTCAGTTCAATCGGACTTGTTTTTGACTTGATACTGATATCTAGTTGGGTGTACATGCCCCTTTATCGGAGAAGCATTAATCTATTTTGTACTTAGCAACTGTTGTTAAGCGGAGCTCTATTGTATAGCAACGGGGATAAATGTATTTGAGAAAAAGGAGGCTTAGTAAACAATTTGGAAGTATGATCTCCTCCGATTTCCACTTGGATGTTGTTGCATAATATCCAAGAAATGTCGATCATTTATTTGGTGACGAGGATATAAGGTGAATTTGACCACATTAGACCTTAATTTTTCCAATCGTGCCATTTACCAACTGTGGCTTTTATCAATGTGTCACGCAATGTGATATAAACGTATTTTCAGTGAATTTTGGCATCAAAATGTGACAAGATATTTAACGCACTATCAAACGTCTGAAAAGACAGCATCATTTAGTTTTAAAGGGTGATCAATTTTCTATTTTTTAACGATAATGAACAAGATTCAGTGATATTTTTGTGATCTGTTGACGTCATCGGTATTTGATTGCGCCTTCTTCATGCAATTTCTCATAAATAGTTTGGTTTCTAAGCTGTCGATTTGATTTACACCATCGATATTCAACTTGTTTGTCATTCCATTTTATAACTTGTTTCAAAAATTAATCTCAAATGTTTGTTTATGGACAGGTAAGCTTTGAATGTCCCACAAGTCTTGAATTTCAAACGTTGTGTTGTTACCAAATGTTTAGTTATGGATCACTAAACCCGCACACCAAAACACCGTGACGCTGAATGACCACAGAGTTGGTCAAATAAGCTGGAAAAACGTAATTATTTTTAAGAACTCAGTTGTGGTTTTGCTTACTCAACCTAACGGAAACTCTTTTATCAAATATACGGTCATCATAATTTCATACTACTTATAAGTAGCATGGCTGTCATTTATTGAAATCAATATCAAACCAAATGCTGCAAATGTACTTTGTTGTTTGACATGTGCCAAGCATTTATATTTTGTGATTCCAAGTATTAACCCGTGGTAGATAATGTTTTTATTTATGCGTCTTGGTTAACGGGGTAAAAAATCAAACTTCCGTTATTCAATTGTGCTGTCATTTGGTGGTACATAGGCACCTTGGAAATATTCTTCGACATAATTTCTAATGAGTCAGATCTAGGTTCCGGTGACGTTATCAAATCCAATTTAGTTTAAATTTGGTATTTCATATTGTCATTAGCGGACAGGCTTTGAAACCATAAAAGCCATAACGTTTTCGTTCAATGTTTTTTATAAAAGTTTCAGTACATTTTGTGTTAATACAAAATGCTGAGATAAGTTGATTTTCATTAGAATGTTTGTTAAGACTACGATGTACTTGCAGTTAATTCGAAAATTGATAACTGGGTAGTTTACCACTCCTCGCCTACAGAAGGTTAAAGTATATTCTAAAATATGGGTACTTTTGTTTAATTCAATGGATTTAATATTAGCTAGTCATATTTAAATGTTTGTTGACATTCACCATAATATTAATATATTGAAACTGGACGTCAAATTTGTTGATCATTACTTAGCATTGTCAACAACTAAGGACTCTGGGAAATAGTTGTCTTATGTGGTGAAAACTATTCCATAAAAGGCTCGTTCACGATCGATGAAGCATTTAGTAATTATTTATGTTATATCTTGCTGCTTGCAATTGTACAGCTATACAGTGATGGCCAAAAGTTTAAGGACAGCAAGTAAAATTTACAACAGAGTGAAAAATATAATATAATTGCAATAAGAGATATTTTATTGTTGTAACTCATATATGTAGAATGTTTATATCGAATAAAAAATATTAATACTTGTCAATACTTTGTGGGGTAGCCTTTTATGTCAAAGACAAATCTGGTGAATTTTTGCTCATACCCTTAGCTACTGCTGACTTGCTGGCATGTCCTCTCTTTGCAATTTCCTGTATAGAGAGACCCTCATTATTGCATAATGCTGTGATTGCACCTCAATTCTAAGCTAAAATTTGTCTCTGTTAACCAATGACTATCAAATGGTTTGGGAACAGGCACCTAACCATTATATAGAACTGTTTACACAAAAATACATGTAAAATGTAAAAATCTAAAACAAATCTGAAATATACTTGTTGTCCTTAAACTTTTGGCCACAACTGTACTTGTGAATCGATTTGTAAATACAGTACCGAGTTATGTATTATCGCTAACAAAGAAGAAAGTATCAAATAATAAATATGTAAATATTTGGTACTATTTCTGCTTGCTGCATTTTGTAAATAAATTATACTAAAAGTGTATTCTTTTTATTGCAAATTTTATTAATCGGAAATACTTTTTATTTTATAACTTTTATGATCTAACTAATTTGTCTCTATCACTTGTGCAAGGCACACAGTTTTATCGATGTACATACCTGAGCAAGGGGCGGTTGTGTCCCCAGATATTCAAACACTGGAAGGGGGTAGAAAGAAGACAACAGAGGGATAAAGGTGGAGTGGGTAGAATGAAAGTAAAAAAAGTAGAAGAGGGAAGGGAGGGAGAAAGAACTACGGATTGGGAAAGGAGAATAATTGGTAGTAGAGCGCATTGAGGGCTTGTGATGTTAAGCAGCAGACCGTTTATTTATGCAAATACAATGAAGTAATATTTTTCTACATGTAAATGTAGGTGTATTCTACTCGGTATAAATGAACTTTGGGCACTTAAGGGCTAAGAAAAAATGAAACAAATAACTCAATAAAAACACTATTTCAATGTTTTTTCGTGCCTTTAGTTAGATGTATGAGTATATATTTTATACTGGGGGATGGTTAAGGGCCATGGCCTAAGCATCGATAATTTTAGGAATATATCAATTAGCTGTGAACTGAACAATCGGATATTGCATCACCACAATTTTATCATAAAATCTGTCTTTAGTCATTTCAATGACCAATGCAAAGATGACCTTTTAAAATGATTAAAGAGATGCTTTTATAGAGCTTATATACACTTATAGGGAAATGATAATTTAATAGAAATAAATAAAAAACCAACAATAACTATTTGTATTGCAAACTGTATGGGAGGAACTTGGCGGATTGTATTTACTATTGAGTTGAATAGAAAGCAAGTTGATCTGTATGAGTATTGATTCATATTTGTGATGTGGTGGTTATGCTCATCAGTGTCTCCTTGTTATTACATTTTCTTATTGTTTATGTATGCTCTGTCATGTTAAAATTATAAACCATATCACTAATTTTGTTTTTCATAAAATATTTAGAAAGTGCATACCATTTTTAAAAATATTTAAAGTACAACAATCAAACAAACAAAAAACGTTTTACCATTTTGAATTGAATACAAACAATTACATAAAATATGAAAATAATTGGAATCGTGCATGAAAACATGATAGATTAATGAACAGTAGCAAAACCAACTAGTATGTATATGTACTAAACGGGTGTTTATTTTACAATTGCAAAACAACTAGTATACTATTGCACAACATATTTATTTCAGTGTAGTTGCTCCCTTTGATCATACCTAAGCAGGGCGGGGATGTGTCCCCTTCTGAAATTAAAAAGAGTGGAGGGGTCCAGGAAGAAAAGGGTTGGGGGTAGAAAGAAAGGTAAATAGGGGGTAGGGTAGCAAAAAAGAAACAAGGGAGGGGAAGAAAGTAGGAAAATGGGAAGGGTAGCAAAATTCCGGTTTTTAAGATGCTTGTACCTGATCTGCATCAGATAAAAGACAATAAATTTGATGCACTCTACACAAATAATATTAATATCTGAATGACAGCATTGTCCAAATTGGATCATGTCACATCAACGCCAATGTGTAGGCTCATCCTAATCGCTCATGTCCAACATCAGTTGTTTGCGAACAACATATGTATTTTAGAAAATTCGAGTTTTTAAATCTATTTTTTGACTTATTAGTTATAATACAGAAGTTGTTTTTTTCATGTTGCTATACAAAATATTTGACTTCTAAGATGGTGTACATACTGATGATCAACCATTAATAAATATTTAGACATTTTATATCTACATATCTAAATAAACTGAGAAACAATATTACGTTTTTGAAACTTCAGAGCAATTTGTAGGCAAACAAAACAAAGTCCTGAAATGATTTATTATAGTACAAATATGTATTTATGGAAATCATTAAAAAATACAAATCTAGCCATCAAAACACAAACAGTGTATATAAAGTGTTGAACAACCATTACAAATTAAATAATACATTATGTTAGGACTTTTACAGTTCATGTACCGGTTAGATAATTACAGATCTGTTAGGTAAAGTAATAGTTGAACCTATTACGGGTATGATTTAAAAATAAGATTCCTGACATTTCTAAATCCTCGAAGTATTACATTTTAGACAATTGCCACTACTGAAATACCCAAATACTTAATACTATCACTTTAGACCCATACTAACCTCAATACCATAGTTAAACATTTTAATAATTTTGCAATTTGATTTGAGAGAGAGCTAACCATCTTAGAAAGTTTTTGTTCATTCTTGTTTCATTTATTCTGGTTTTATTCATATATTTGGACTAAACAGATAACTTTTACTAGGACATCTATTTGTATATCAATAAAAAAGCCATTGATAATTTATAAATATTTATTATAAAATTCATTTATAAAAAATAATTGATCGTGTTTTGATAAAAAGATATGAATGAGATTGTAGTGGTGTATACATACATTATACATACATACATACATATTACATATTTCATTTGTAGAAACCAAAATTCTGTTCAAAATATGCCGACTCATCAATTACTTAAAAGAGCTAAATCTAAATAGCACAAAGAATGATTTGTGTTATTTATAGGCCGAAACAACTGTAATGGGTATCATGAGTAAGAAATATAACTAATTGTATTATTTGTATGGTTTATCTGTGGGTTTATTATTGCTATTAACACAAAAGGAGTGCTATGTTTAGTCAGCTAGCTACACTTTAGTAACACACATTGCTTGGATAAATATTATTTCTGCACTTACGTTCTTATATGATACCTACAAAACAACTTGCTAGCATACATATTAGAAAGGTTTGCTCTCCACCAGTGAAATAAATGGAAAGAATTGCTATATCAGTTGAAATATGTATATAAAATCTAAAAAAAGGTTTGGAGGAAGTTTGCACTAGAAAACAGTTTTAAATCTTATTGACGGTAAGTATCTACGTTATTTATAAAATAAATAGCAATTACAACAACAAAATTGTATTCCATTTATATGGTTCCTGTTTGAGAGCAATATTAAAGAAACAGGTATACTTTGATAAAAACATACTACTTAATCATACTACTCGCAAATGACAGCCCAGGACAGCTGTTTCGAGCTTGTTGGGCTTCATCAGCCAGGCATAATCACAGCCTGAGCAATATAAAATGTTCGTATATTTCATATCAAAGCATA
>JAUYWI010077697.1:0-13550 GCA_034780595.1 Parotoplana pacifica
AATACATTGATATTCTCTATGGCATACTTATATCATATCGAGTCCGCTTACTTATTGACTCCCCCTCGTATTTATTAGATGTTAGAAAAAATATGTATCTTAAAATAAAAAAGTTACAAAACAATTCCAGTTACTTTTAGAATACCCTTATATATGTACAATAAATAAAAGCATCTACAACTTTTCAATAAAATCAAGTAACTATGGGACATTTCTATCTGCTTTATAATATTACTTTACTTCTAACTATACAAATATCATTACATGGTTTGATATACATGTATTTAGGTATTTAATGTCAACATTAACAAAATATACAGAGGCTTCTAAACATTTTGAACAGTCAAAAATATTTAAAAAAGTAAATATTCTTCTCTCTGTTTTTGATAGAGAGAAATAGATATCTGTATTGCCTCTAGTGATTCATTTTTAATTTAGCTTATTGTTTTATTTTTCTTATCACATAGACTACAATTTTAGAAAATAGTATATGCACTACATACAACATTATAGTCATGAAAATAATAATACTTGGTACACTTTATCTCTTATTAGAAAACTATGCAATGATAAACTATTCTCAATTATAAATTTAAAATCCATATTAATTGAATTTAATATCAATGAGTATTACATCAAACTGTGAAGAGTTTTTTAAGTCCATCATATAAAACTCTGAGAACTTCAACTTTTCTGTAAATAAAATTAAACACAAAAGAACTAATATTATTTTCTTGACACTTTTAAAAGATTTTTTAACATATTTTGCTATAAAGAACAATACTCACTAAAATGGTGAATTTTGAAAAGTAGTCACTTAATACATTTTGCATCATAATTTCTCATTTGTTTATAAATATTTTATTGTTTCTTTTTAAAAGAATTATCATTAGAATTTTCTTTGGATCTTTTACATCTAAGTTGACTTTGAGAATTTTAGTTGAACTACTGATTTGGACACAAATTTATAAAGATGCATTGTTAGTATGAGTAGCAATCTACAACACCTATTATAATGCACTATTTATGTTTTGTAACTTTTGTTTTAATTCTTATTGTTTTGAGTTATTGATAAAACTAAGCTATTTGAGCCAGAAAGTAGTTCTTAGAGTTAGATTTGTTATGTAATTTTTAGACTATTTTGAAAAGTAAGATTGGGTTCTTGATTCAGTATTTTCTCTTTTTATATTATTTTAATGAAAATTTTAATTTTACATTGATGAATCATTTTGAAATTATATATAATTAATATACATATATCTAGTTTCATAAAATTATAATATACAAATAAGGCAGATGTAATTTGGATATTATTATTTATTTTTTTAATATTTTTAATTAATATTATATTTTATTTTCAGTATTTGGGAATGAAAGGTAACATAGATAAATGCATGTAATTCTTGTTATCAGCTAATTTGTTTTGAAAATTTTACTTAACTTTTATATTTTTGCTATTAATACAATATTTTCTAGTAAGTTATCAACTTTTATTAACTTAGTGTTGTTTACATTTTCCAATTGAGGTAAATGTTTATTTGGAGACTATATTAACCCATTCATGTACATTATTTAGCTAGTAGTATGAATATTACTGCACTATTTATATAGCCCTGGACATTAAAAAGTATACTTTACAATTTTTAGAGAAAATTTTATTTAGTATATATTTTTTTAATAAATGGATTTTGACATATAACAATTTGATTCATTTGATTATTTTCAACAAATATACACACACATTTGTTGAAAATGATTAAATGAATCAAATTACCATATGTCAAAACTTTTTATTAAAAAGATATACACTAAATTAAATTTTATCTAAAAATTGTAAAGCATATGCAACTAGTGCTTTTGCCTTAAATTATGACTATTGGAAAACTCAACACATTACATTAGATACATATTATAATATACACTTATTATAGATTACATATTTCAAATTAACTAGCTTTAGTTAATACAGAATTTATTATTATTTTGAAATTGATTTTTAAAAATCTTATTTAGCATCAATTAGATTACTGTATTTTACTATTGTGATTATAAACATTGCTATGGTAAAAATTTATAATATTTGGTTGTTAAATGGCATCATTTGTATATATTAATTGTATGTATGCTATGAACTATTTTTTAAATAAAATTTGCATAGTATTTAGTTTGATAGACATATGATAATGTTGGTAACTATGACCTCTACTGAGATACTATGATAAAAGGTTAAATATATTTTTAAATTTTTTTTAAAAATGCTGATGATAGTAAAACTCTTCAACTGAATGTTTTTTAGAATGGTAAATTGTGAGTTTTATGATCAATATCAAGTAAAGAAGATCATATTTTAGATATTTTAAATAAAAAAATAATTTAGTTGTTTTGTCACAGTATTACTGTATGAGGCATCAAAATAACATCATTTTTGAGTTGAGAGCAAGTACTAATGTGTATTTGGTTGACTTCAATTTGTTTGACATCCTGGACACTTTTAATGATTTAAAAGTAATTGGTCATTGACTTTGAAATGTCTTGCAGTTATGACAAATTATGCTACAATTGAATTCAATTATTATTTATAAAGTACTATGTTATTTTATTGTATAATGATCTAATTATATTTTTAAGAAATGTGAAGAACACTATGTTTAATATGGTCAAAGAACATGAATGGGTTAATGAAATAATTAATGTAACTGGAGTGATACTATGAGTTCTATGTTTAAAATTAACAGCAATTAACAATATTTAAAAAAAATTTTAGTTTGTCTCATGGTTTTTGAGAACTAACAAACATGATATTGTGATAATAAATTGTGAGATTCTGACTATAATTGTTATTAATACAGTAATATACAGGTATATGGTTTTTATATGCTTTTAATAATAATTTTAATTCACAAGGTTTTTTGTAGTATTATTTTTTTGATTTTTAAACAAATGTTAATTTAAATAGTATTATGATCAAATGCTAAGGTAGTTGGTGTTAATAGTTAATATTTAGGTATTTTTAATTTAATAACTGTTTAGCTTATATTGAAATTGGACTTCTACTTTTTTTAAATTACCATTTAATATAATATTTAATAATTTCTATGAATTATTATTTTTAGTTGTTTTTAAATTATTCTCATAGTTGCTTTGTTGTTATTTAGTAAAACTAAATATTTAGCAATAGTATTATTGTTCTTTGTAATACCAAACAATTTGCTATTGTATCAAAATTCATAGCATCTATAAAGTATAACTTTCAAGGTGTCACCATAATTTAATTTCCTGGTTGAAAATGTTTTGTGTATGATGAAAGCAACACATTATTAGATTTGGTTACTTTATCAACACATTAAAAGTTGTCATGCACCATTTTATGTACATGTCTTAAACACAACACATTTTAACTAAATTTATCTCTATTTTCTAAATTAGTTATTTTTTGATAGCAGCATTTTATTGTGAAATATGATATTGGAAGTTTCATGCTTATATTCTTTTATCATTAAACAGATTTTATCTGAAATTCGGAAAACTTCTTTTATTTTTTAATTGAGTATCAAGGTTTGATTCTATTTATAAAAAATAGGAAGTTTGTGCTAGTCAATATGCACAAATAATATTTGAGAGAAACAATTACACCTTTTAACATTATTTTCAAAATGATATAACAGGAAATTTGATGGTGTTTTTAGTTTTGATTTTATACTATATTTGCATTTTTTTTAAATATACTTTGAATACGTTCGTATTTGACATTTGTGGGGAACTGATTACTTTTAGATCTCCATCATTGCCATTAACTTCACATTTATCTCGTGGCGCTACTGCTGTCAGAAGTTTTCGGGACAAATTGCAAGCTGTACGCCAAGGCTTCCGAGGGTCACATCAGGTACAACGTGAAGCATTCACTGGATCTCACTTATCTTCCAAACCAGACGTTAATAGCACAACTGTTTCCTCAGGACGATACTTGCCTGTTTCAGCAACTTTTTCTTCTGGATTTTCTTCTAGTGAGACTGGGGCAACAATACTTCCAATGCAAAGCACAGACAAAAACACTCAACAAGGTTAGTTTGAATTAGAAAACTGCCATTTATGAACTCTCTTCTGCTTCCTTAAGAACCATTTTGGAACTACTTTGCATTTTGGATGTTTTGACCAGTTGCTGTGAAATTTACCTACAATATATTTTACATAGATTACTTTTTTTATAAATCGAACAATCATTTCATTAATTAAAATTTTCAATAGCAAATCACGTACTGAGTATAAATTGAACTATGTATCCCTATAAAATATGTTAGTACAGTGTACATGTTCAGTCGTTTCTGTTAATTTACAAAAGAGAAAGTTACTAGATCTACTTAAAATAGAATCAATAGGGATGAACAATGATGGAATACTAAAAGAGTAACTTATTAAAAGAAATGAATAATAATGGTAAAACAAAAAACAAAAATAAAATTATATTAAATAGTTTAGAAAAGGTAGGAACTGAAAACAGTCACTGGAATGAGTGGGTCAACTAACCCTAGGTCAAAGTTCCCACTATGTTTTCAATATCAATTCCATGTTTTTCAATTATGTGTTGGGAACCCAGATGGTTTGAATTATAAAAGGTGACTACTTTTTGAAAAATGAGTGGAAAAATTGAAGTTAAAAAAGTCAGGAAAAACACCATGCTTTCCAAAAAAAACGGAAAATGTGAATCAAGAACAGTGTATATTCCAAGCATGATCATCTTTTCTAAATTGTTAGCATCTCTGCGGATAAATCAAAATACAATATATATTAAAAAAATTATGCTACAATGGAATAATTATGATTGTTTGTTTAAAAAAGTGTAGAAGTACCTTCATAATATGCATAGTTAAAAATGCATAAAACGCCCACATGTTTTAAAATACATGCACTATCATTGAAAAGTTATCAAAAAATTAGACTTTTAAATAAAACACACAGGTAGGTAATTTTACTGATTCATTGCCCGTAAATTTGTGCATGTGTTGCTTGATATCCTTACCAGTTACAACCATTAAAAGTGTCATTCTTTTGGGAATCTGTAAGTTATCCAAATAAATTACATGAAAACTCAAAAAAAAATATTTTGGGTACAAACATCGGCTAGCAAGAGGCACCAATTTTTATGATTCTTGTTTAATATCCCCACTATGAGTATGTTTTTTTTGAAAGTAGACAATTCAGAATATACTTTGACGGTTTTGATTTGTTATTAAGTAGAAAAATAAAACGAATGAATGTAAAACCCCCGTCAAAAATAACCGTAACATCAAACAAATTTCACAAGTTTTTTTCAGAATCAATATGTTTATTCTCCATTGTTTAGGCATATGGCAAAGCACAATATTAGAAAATTTCATTAAAAAATATTGATCCAGAAAAAAAGTTGCCTATTTTTGGTGTTACCGTTATTTTTGAGCGGGGTTGTATTTCGATGACGATTAATAATCTTTGAAGACGTGTACGTTGAGGAAATTAAGTTTGCTATTTTCTATTTTTCCTTAATATTCTGTTTTGTTTGATAGTCTTGCTGACTATTTTGAGTTTGTTATCACAGTGACTACTGAATCAAAATTCTGCTGTGTCGAAAATGAATTTGTTATTTTCTATTCCATTTGGTTTTTAGGTTGTCGATGCCAATTATGAACTTAGTAATGCAAATTCAGAACTTGAAAACCAATATTAGATGGAGAATAGTTCTAGTGTATCAAGTATTCTTGTCATAATTTTTTTTCTTGAAATTCGATTTTTTCATTTCCTCATTTTTTGTGAAACTTATTTTCTATGACAACAATATTTATTTTAAATCATTTGAATCAAGGACTAATCAATATATGATGGATACAATTGAGATATGTACCATCTATTTAGATTAACTACAATTGCGCTACCTTCTTTTATCATTTTATTCAAGTGAAATAATAATAATCACACATTTTCTTGACTTTGACATCATCAAGGTTCATTGGGTTCACCAAAGCGTAAGGAAGGGGATTCACATCTGAGAAATAATATTGTTTAGATTCTAGATATCAATTTTTACGTGCATTCTGAAAAAGTTGGTTTTTGCATTGAGACTGTAATGTTTGTTTAGTGCATCGTGAGAGTTTCTATTAATATACAAATCCTGTTAAATTCTTACAAAATGAGCTATGGTAATAATAAAAACAGCCTGGTACTGATTCACATGATAGTTTTAATTTCCCATGGGCTAGGCGTTTTTTGTTTGTCATGTGAGAAGGGACACATTCCGGAAACACAATATACGGGTGCTCTGATCTTGTTTTGTAGACTAGTAGAGTTTTATTTACTCTGATTTTTTTTATAAGTAGTCCCGTAGGTACCTAGATAAATATCTATAGGTAAGCATACCAGACACTGATCGTTAATGCATTCTTATTTGATTATATAATATAGCTGAACGTTTTGTACGAGGCACAGCTAATCGACTGTAAAATCAGATTTGATATGAAATCTTTTAAGAAGTAGCTGCCTAACTACATACAGTTACTAAGTTTCAGGGTACTTACTTGTAAGTGAAATACAGTTCTATTTTAGTATATTAAAATCATATCGACAAATCTTGTATTTTAAGAAACCTTAACGGCTATGTTTGAGTTATTTAATTTCTTTCTCCTTTTAGTATGTGTTGTTTTCGTTTTTTAAAAATCTGGTTTTGTCAGATGTGTTTGAGTTCAGATGTCAGAGGTTTTCCTCTTCAGTATGATGATAGAAACTGATATAGAAATGTATTTTTTGTTGATTTTCTTCTATTTGAATTGTAAATATGAATTCTGTTTTTTTTTCAAAATGTGAGCTGTGACCTTAGTTGAACAACATTGACTGATTATATTTGACACACACTATTACTATTTGAAATCATGAATTGTATATTACTGTTTATAATTTAATCAAGATGAATTTCAAACGACCCGAACAAAGACTTTTATAATATCTTATATAGTAGATCTTTATAGTAGTATCTTTATATAGTAGATATTGGTCATTGGGATATTGCGGAAAATTTATATTATTGACACACTTTCATCTAACTTTATATTAATTATCTTTTATCAGGATCAGTTCTCACTGTTGCCCATCAATTCACTCTCTATGCACAATTTAATAGTCTACATCATAGAGTAATCCTTACTCATATGGTCTACATCATAGAGTAAATATATAATACTTACTCTGTGGTCTACATCACAGAATAATCATTTATTAATATTTATTACTCTATGGTCTACATCATATGAGTAAGCAATACTCTATGGTCTAAATCCCATAATACCCAACCAGTTAATGTTCATATACATAGGTTACACTATTTCAGTGTTGGATATTCAACAACTTTGACCTATCTTTAGCTTTTTTGTTCCCTGCTTATTTTGTTCTTTTTTAATTGCACATGGATCTTATTGTAAAAAGTAAATGACATTCTACTAGTGTGTGGGTATTTATTTTCTCTACAAACTAACAATTCTATCATATTCATTATGTACCAAATTTTCTAATCAATGAATGTATATTCCAGAATTACGTAGTAAAATATATTACACCTCTGTAACTGTAAAATGATAGAAACTGATATGACTTTTTGAACTTTGTTATCATTTATTGTCCGTTGTCGATCTGTCTATATACTGTGAATATTGAAATTATATGCTATCAAATTCAATGAGCTCACTGTCACGCCACAGAGGCAAGCAGATATTATATTTTGGCTATAAATAATCACATTTTTATCATTGCTCCTAATCTCCGATTAACTTTTGGATAGTTCATTTCTTCTATTTCTGTAAACTCACATTAGTTATTTTTAGTTGTCTGTTTTAATTCTATGCAGCAGGAATTAATGAAATTTAAGTTTTGAGTTTTTTTACTATTATGCTAACAAAATCGAAAATGTTAATGCTGTAGGTTTAATTTTGATGTGCAAAGATATGTGAAGCGAAGCATTTACAAATGAGAAAAATAGGAATTGCTCTTTCACATATTTATTCTTTACTCAATTTTTTTTAGTTTAAAATATTTAGAATTTTCATTAGTTATGCATAATAAGTAATACAAATATAAATGTAATTTCGCTATCTAGGTTTATGTTTTATTTTTTAAACCTTTTCAAGCATTACAAATAAAGGATGCATTAATTTGAATTATTACAGAATCATAGATTATAAATTAAAAAAGATTTCTGTATCTATACATCAAATAGTAATTACAGAAATATCTTGGAAACTAATAACAAGTTTTAATATGTACAATAATATCGAAAAGGAGATTAGGTAAATCAACCATAGAATAACTAAAAAAGGGCATTGAAAATTATAGAAATCAACTTAAATTTCACTATAAAGAATAATGTAGGAGATTCATTGTTTTCTAATTGAGGATTATAGAAATTTGTGCGTAAGTCATCAAAATTAAGCCAAGATCAATTCTGAAAAAGATCAATAGTGTAATGTCCAGAAGTCATTGAACTGCCGTGATGATTTATTATGCCTGTAAGTGTGTAATATTCTTGATTAAATTGGATGATTTCATTAAGAGAAATAGAAATGGTGTTTTTAGAAATTGTGAAACGAATAATTTGAAACAGAATGTTCACTCAATATATGAAAAGTGAAAACTCCAAAATACATTCTGTTTCAAATTATTCGTTTCAAACAAGTAGGTCACACAATTTCAAAAACACCATTTCTATTTCTCTTAATGAAATTATTCAATTTAATCAAGAATGTTACACACTTACAGGCATAATAAACCATCACAGCAGTTCGACTACTTCTGGACAATACACTATTGCTCATTTTCAGAATTCATCTTGGCTTAATTATTTTGATGACTTACGTACAAATTTCTATAATCCTCAATTAGAAAACAATAAATCATCCTATAATATTCTTTGTAGTAAAATTTAAGTTGATTTCTATAATTTTCAAGGTCCCTTTCTATTTATTCAGTGGTTGATTTACCTAATCTCCTTTTCGATATTATTGTATTAAAAATTGTTATTAATTCCCAAGATATTTCTGTAATTACTATTTGATGTTTAGATACAGAAATCGTTTAATTTATCATAATTTGTAATGCTTGAAAAAGGAAAAAATAAAACCGAAGCCTAGGTTGCGCATATTTTTCCGTTATATTTGAATGAATTTATGCATAATAAGTAGCTATGTACTCCATCTTCATTGTAATATTTGAATTTAGATTTGTTGTTATTCAGAAATGTCAAAAACCACTCTGAATTCATTGAGTAGGTACCTACCGATCTATATTGCAATATATCAGCATATTCAGAAACTACCAACATTTTGACTATTGCTTTGTTTCAGCTCTTAAGAATTCCAAATGTCGTACTCCAACCCAGCCAACTGTCGACTATGTGGTGAGAATTTAATCAATAAATGGGGATGTACTTCTTATGTTCTAGGCACATTAAAATGATATAAAATGTATTTTCTTGGGATATTCAATTTAACAAAGACAAATACATAACAAACAATGCAAACTGGGAATTATTGTTTTTTGGTTGTCTGTATTTGTGTGTAAGTATACAATAAATTATTGATAAAAAGAATGTGACAACAATTATGTGTATTATACATACAAACAAGTTTTTGAAATTTTAATTTAATAAATATCTAAGTCAATAACAATTGGTTGGCTGTTAGCTCCAAGGTTCAATGGGCTCTATCGGTTTGTCAGAAACGTTTTAAAGATTTTTGAACTTTTTGGTTGACTTATATATGTTCACATCTTATTTAAGTATAGTAGGTTCTTCACACATATGGAACATCATGAAAAGGAGAATGTATAGAAAATACATGGCAGTTAATGAAAAATTCCTCAAATTTTAGATGCTTTCTAGATCAGAAATATTTAAAAATATGTTGTGTTTATAACAAGATATTGTTAAGATGAAGAATTGGTGGACTTTTTGTTGCACCTTTTTATGCTAGTCATACCTGTTGAGAAACTGTTGTAGTTGTCACAACTGAGGACATTTAGAATAATTCCACATTCTCTGAACATGATTTTCTATTGCATTGGGAGGTTTTTTAAAGGTTATGGAAAAGATAATAGAATGTTGAACTCTATAAATTCTATGACTAATGTCAGATTCTCACCTATAGAGTTTAATTTTATGAGAGATTTGTTTTAAGTCACGTCAGTTCTAATAAAATTATTTACATATTGTTTTATTCAAAGGTTGTTTCCATATTTTCTAGGTGAAAGATGGAGACACTTTGGCTCGGTTGGCAGCTAAATTTGACACAACTCCTTCAGAACTGTGCTCATTGAATCACCTGTTTTCCAGGACTCTGTTTGTCAATCAGAATCTTAAAGTGCCAGTGACATCATCTGCATCTAATGGTGCCACGGAGGATAATGTGGCTTCTGGTCAGAGGCAGAGAAGTGTTAGTGGATACATGTCCAATAATAAACATGGTAGGTTTGTTTAAGTCTACTTGTTTATTACTAATATTTGTATTAATAATTCTGTAGGTGTTTTGATTTATTAATACAATACCTATACACTATTGTATTCGTTAATACGTTATTGAGGCTAGATAGTCGTCTATGTGATCTAGTAACCTTTAGCATTGTTTATATTATTGCAGTATAAACTGAACCGAGGGGTTAACTGAAATATTTTTGCTTATATATGTATGTAATAATTACGAAACAAATTTCATCAGTTCATTAAATTGAAGAAAATTTTTCAGATAGTTTAAACTTATTCACATGTATAAATCAATTAGAAAAGTTACAACCAAAATAATGGAAAATCAATGTACCAAATTTTCGATTAAAATAAATATCATAGAAATATATGTTACTAAATACAACACAATTGACTGGAAATGTAACAACAAACGCCGAAAATGGTCTAATCAATAATTTTTGTAACAATTATAAATCACAAAATAAAATGCGGCGACTTGTACACTACGAATAATCGTATTTTGTTCTATAAGATACAAATTTCGTAACAATAATGGTTTATTGGCAAAACATGTTAATTTAACATTTATACTTTCTATTATTCTTAATAAACTTCCCACGAGTTTGATTATTACTTTGCTTTATTATTGATTCTATCATGAATGTTTTTTAAATATTTAAAAAAATTATTTTTGTATATATTGTACATATTTACTATAAATAATGGCTCGTTATAATTTTTGACAAAATTGGATTGTTCTGCGTGTATTTCAAATATATTGGTGTAGTTTGTGCCAGAGATTTGATTAATCTATAACTATTTGACCCTAGAAGCCACTCCTAGACGAATGAGTGGAGAGAATATGCCCGTTCAACAGTGCCAATCGGATACCTCAACAGATACCAGTTGCCCCACTAGCAAGGTAATTTTTACATGTTTATTGATTGATGTATCGGAAGAAGCAATTGATGACGAGGCAAAGATTCGTACTGATGGAGTCAGACTATCTCGTATAACACTAAATATCCAGAGCTCGGTTCGATTTTATTTGAAGTGCAGGGCGTTCAATGTTTTATTTTGTTTTTTGAAATAATTCGTACTTAAAAAGTTTAACTTTAATTCCTGTGAAATTTGGCACAAATTTTAAAAACAGTTGGCCATTTTGGATTGGATCTGATAATTTTGTGATAAACTTTGATAGACCTAATTGCTACGGTTAAAATTCGTGTTAAGCTCATTTCTAACAATTTACTATAAATTGTCTGTGAAATCTGAAAACATCTTATTCATCATAAAATCCTAATTTTCAATTATAATATTGCAATGGTGTTATAAAGAAATTCGTCTAGCATTCTCAACATGTCCTCTTTTAGCAACAATGTATTCAGACAATATTCTTAAAATGTTGGTCATAACTGGCTTTACTCAAATTCTTGCACGAAATTTTGATGTATTTTTTGCAATTTTGTTAAGTTTCACAGGAATTAGGGTTAAACCTTTTGAAAAAGCATTAAAAAATATTGAACATCCTGTGCATGTTTCCTATTTGCTTATGCCTATTAATCGACTTTTTAAGATTTATGATTAGTCAAATTGAACCATGTAAATGCATCTTGGTGGGAAGAAAACCTCTTGCAACATACACATAAATTTACACTGCAATGGTCGACTCCTTGGATTATAATGTTACTAGAAAATATTGCTAGCTATTTCCTGAAAAGTACTAGACTAAAATAATGATGAGCCTCAAATTCTTGGTACCTGGGGCGATGACACAAGTTGAATTTGTTTCAGAAATGTAGATGACAAGACCCAGAGAAAGCAATTTACATCGTATCTGTACTGTAACGAAAGCTGTGTTTTTCACTTATAATTTATAATGGTACAGAGCAAACGAGTTGTTTAATTTTTTCGTTAATCTACATCCAACGTTATGTTGTTTCATTAAACATTACTTTTATTTACTTTATGAAATGGCATGTTATACTACTAACACAATATTGTTGCTAGGGTGTATCAACAAAATAATTCATGAAACTTGTTATTTTTTGTTGAATTTTCACCCTCCCCATTTAGGAAATCAGTTTGTCATCGAGCTTAACCAACTCTGGGCAGCAGAACGAAGAGAATTGGGACCAGCGCTATCTGAGTGTTGACTCCAAATACGTCACACAACTAGAAGTAAGTGATTCTGATAATATAAATACAGAATTAGGATCTCATTTAGGGTCATTTTTGAGGTCAGTATTATGTAGCTTTAAAATGTAGAGTGTCAGGTCGTAGAGATTCGATTTTTTGTGCAGCTTGTTTTCAGTTGATTGGCCGTCACTAGAACGAGAAATTATGTTTCCTTTTAGTCCCTAATATAAGAATTGTGTTCTGATTTATCATTTTTGGGATTAAAATAGCACTTTAAAAATGCCTCTCAATATAATGAAAATGAAAAATACACAAATGAATAAAATTTATTTACATAAAATTCCCAAGAGGCCATGATCATGGAACTAAAAATTTAATTTCACAAACAACCCATATGTACAAAATGCCTAACGTCACTGAGTCGACAATCAGTTTGCCGATATGCTTGTCAGCAGGGGAAAAACTTAGATGTAAATAAATTTTATTTGTTATTCATTTGACCATAAAAATGGTCTAATGAATATCATTTTGCCGTCTGCGATCCTTTTTTTCTTCCAACACTTTGGAAGCTCCATTTAACTCAAGGACCGTAATAACACTGAAAACTACAATTAGCGCAAATTGTAGAAAATCCTTCAAACTATCCATTGAGCTAAGAAATAGTTGGCGGAACAACCAACAACTCCACAATTCAAGCAATACGAACAACATTTTTACCTCAATTTCTTGACATTAAACCTCTATAAAAGGCACTTTCTGAATATTGTATGAGATTCGCGCTGAGTTTACCCCACCAATTTCGACTACGGCACATCGAATAAAAGAAGAATATTGACAATTAGGTGCACTAGAACATCCTCTACAAAGTGTTTACAGTTGGGTGACAAGGGCCATCTACATATACGGAGGTGTGTGGGGGGGGGGGGTCGAGCCCCCACCG
>JAUYWI010077708.1:0-13549 GCA_034780595.1 Parotoplana pacifica
GCATTGTCCTGCTGAAACTTCTGATCATGTCCTGGTAGGTCAAGAGGAACCAGATGCTCCTGGAGGATCTGCTGATAGCCAGCTGCATTGAGATTTCTGGCAATTGGACCTGGACCATTGAGGATGAAAGCACCCCAAATCTGGAGCTTGCCACTTGATGAATGCACTGTGGGTCTCATGAGACGTTTTTTATGTCTGATCAGACATCAAATTTTAATTTTATGTCTGATCAGATGTAAGAAACGTCTCATGAGACATGAAACAAATTGATGGCTCATGAGACGTATTTTTTGCAGTGTAGGTTATTTAATGCAATTAGGTACCACAGGGGGAAACTGATTCACATACATACCTTATTGAATTCCAATTTAGAATTGTACTATAGTGAATATTGGTATATTATTAGAATAATATGTTTTATAGATGCTATTTTAATTTGGATAATTTTTTATAAAATATATAATAAGGTTAAAATTTTAAAGAAAGTACAACAAAAAGTGAAAAACTTTTTTTACAATTTTTTAAATCTAATCTAAATACTTATTAGGTAAATAATTGTAATCATATATATTATTGAACAGTAGTAAATAACACAATGTAATAGATGATATCAACATACTAAGAGTAAAAAAATATTGTATTTGGTGTTGGTCCAAAATGGATAGAAAAGGGAGTGAACTAGTTAAAGGGCCTTGTTGGTGTTAATAGAATTGAAATATATTGTAAGTTTTTAAACATATAATTAAGAAAAATCCTGGAATATAAAGCTTACAAATGATTTAAAAAAATAATGGCATCAAGTATAAAACAGGTGGCAAATCAGCCCCACCCTTGGTGTTATGGATAGGAAGAATAAAATAGTCTATTGAGTGAAATATTGATTAATTGTAAGGGCATCAATGAATTTGCTGCAGTTTGAGGTATTTAATATTTTTGTTTTCTATTAAAAGTATCTACAATTATACTTGATGGAATGATCTTTCATTAAAAATCTAATATTAATTTTCTAAACTGATTATTAATCTGAAAAGCTATAAAACTGAAAAATACAGACAACCAGTGAAATATCTTATTTTTAGCCAATTTAGGATAACATTCTTGCTTTGATTCAGACTTAGCTACCATTATAGGGGTTCTTTGCTCTGGATCCCCATTTGTACCTGACTATTTTATGTCCTGTGAACCAAACAGACAGACAACTGAGATTCTAATTTTATTTTTTGTCATGTATTTTTAGAATATAATAACCATTCCAATAGTGTGAGCAGCAGCCGCCACATGAGTTCATCAAACAAACATAGTAACAACAATGCTGATAAGAAAACTGCTAATGCAAAAGGAAAAACCGAGGTTTGTGTGGTCAATTTTGTTCTATGTTATGATATACTACTACCATTAGGTATGTTAGATTGGTTGATAATTTTTATAAATAAATTTATTAGATTTTATGGTGTGATAACAATGGATGTATGTACTATCAAAATGGTCTGTTGAATTAAAATGAAACGATCTTTATGAAGTTACCCACCAATACTGTTAACATAGAAATATAGATTTAGATTTATAAATATATGTACCTATTTCAATGGTTAACATATTAGAATGCTATAGATTATTTAGATAAAAATTATGAAACCATTATTATTAGCTTTTAATTATTTTAATTAACAATTAACTCACTTAAAAAATAAAAGTTCGGAATATCATTGCATATCATGCATATATTTGTCATTTGGCAATGCCTAATTTGAAACAATCGCTATGATAAATTGGATTCTATTTGTTGTAAATAGTACTTTATAAATATAATGATTGTTAAAAAAATTTTTGTAGTGTTGACACTTGTTCATGGCTATTGGACTAATATAAAATTGTTACATAAGTTTATTCTTTTATTTCATTGATAATCAGTGTAAAACTTTTTTATTTAGTGGAGGAAGACTGCAATTCGTGTTTGTGCAGACTGGTCAGAACAGCTAAGTAGTAAAAATAAGATCTATTACTACAATTGTGTCACTGAAGTATCTCAATGGCAAAAGCCAAAAGAATGGACTTTACCTGATATGCCGAAACAACAACTTATTGATTTGTTTATGAAAAAGGACAAGGACAAAGAAAGTATGCATTCATATACACTAGTAATATATTAAGATTGTTTTGTGCATTGAGTAATAAATTGCTCGATTTTATGTACTGTATCTAGAAATTTAATGGATTATTTGTACGTGTTAAACTAATATATGTGATTGTTTCACTTTCTCATAAACTCATAATTCAAGCTACTTTCCAATCACTAGGTCAACGTTCGGTTAAAAGTTAATATTACAATTTATCAATGTATTGATTACTTGTAATAGGCTTTCTATGTCTGTTACACGTTTACAGTTGTTTTTTAAATATTCTACCTAGATTGTGCATAACGTACACTAAATTGTTATTTAAAAAAATATTTACTCTTTCTATATTGAGATAATCTATGTTATATTTATTATCTTGATATTTTATGGTCACTACCTCAAATTGCCATATTAATGACAAACAAATTGAAAACGTGTTTTTTATTTGTTATGTATGAAATCTTTGTTTTTAGCTTTGTAGGCTAATTTAGTTCATATTGTGGAAATAAAATATGTCTGTCTTGTCTTGTAATTTGAACAATGTATTATTTTCTATTTTATTTTTCTAATCCAGATATTTTGCACTCAAATCTAATTCTGGGAAAGGAAGGAATTTGTCAATTTCCCATTCCTATATGTGATGTACCTAATTCTTCAATTTACAATGCTTTGTTCTAATTATGTACTTTGTAGTGAATTATTGAAATTTAAATTCTAAGAACTATTTTTCAATTTCTTTTTCTTTAGCCAATATGCTGAAGCGCACACATTCCACTGCAAATCCAGTACCTGGTGATTTGTCAGTAAAGGTCGATCATTCAGTTTATTCTGCAGTAGCTCCCCGTAGTTCTATTCCTGGTTCAGGTGGACCATCAAGTGGTGGATCTCCCAAAAGAATTAAATACAGTGATGCCCTTATTGACCAGAATTCATTTCCCAATCACAAAAATATCCCCCCAAATTTTTCATCTTCACAGTATCTCCAACCATTAAATCATGTAGTTCCCCCATCCTCCTATTCCCAGCACCATCACACTTCTCATCATCATTATAGTGGTGGAGGGAGCAGTGGCACTACTAGTTATCATCAAATGGTTTCTTCATCCCGAAGTTCTGTGTATCAACAAAATCAGCAGCCACAGCATTATACTTCTATGTTGAATAATCAGACTGCTTCTATGATCAGACAGCGAGATAGTGAGTTTTCTTTTTTAATGTATTAATTTGTTTTATTAGCTGGTTGGTTAAAATCCATTCATTAGCTATTGGATAGTGCTGGAGTTGCTGCTATTAGGTCCATAGAAAATGAAATCAACTGATAGTTACCCTATCTTTTATTTTCAGATTTCAGGGTAATCCTTTTATTAATAATAACACTAGATATTTCCTACTGAATTTACAGTAAGGACACCATTTTTTGTGTTCAGTGGAAAATGAACGGGTCTCAACACTTATTGTCTTCTAGAACCTATTATGAATATTTAACCATTTAACTGCCAATCTAAAATTATTTCAGTAATTTTATTGTACTTTCAAAATTATGAAAATTTCTCAAATTAAAATTTTAGCAATACCTTTTCAGTAATTTGATTTCTGAATGATTGAACGCATTAAAATAGTAGAATTAACAGTAAGGAATCATTATCAGTCGGGGTACTATTTAAAGAGCAGTGGGTTTAGCAGACCTGTTCACAACTACGGATTGTCCGTAGTTTCACTGATTTCATACACAAATTACGGAAATTGTAAAAGCATGAAAAATAGGTCATAATTTTTCTTTACCGCTAAATCACCCCTGCAACGCAGCACAAGATATTATGCATCCAAGTGCTGGCTTTTTCAGGGCAGTCAGAAGACAATACTCTTCTATTACGACTACTAGAAAACAGACACATAGGGATGTATACAGAGTATATAGTGAGGTAGGTCATGTCTTCTGTCTGCTGAATTCTACCAACAGAATCAGAATAACACAACAATGATGGGCGTAAGCTCTGTAAATGTGTGTACCTAGCTGTGTATTGATTTAATTTACTTGTATGCACATTCATTGGTCAATCATTTTTCATCCATTGAACGTTTTTTAGGTTAATTATTCGTCTTTATCTGTAGCACCAGATAATACTTATTGATTCAACTTTCTTGTTCCATATTGTAAAAGTTTTTCTGTGTCCGAAAGAATCGCACAGATCAGCGAATGTCATTATTGGGCAATGACACCCTAAACGCCTTGATACTGTTAAAATCACCCATCGGCGCATGCCAAGAATTGTCTGATAAAGCATTAAATACATTAAAATCTGCACATTATAATAACACACATTAACTTAGAATGTACTCTACAGTATTAATATTGTATACACTATGCTCAATTACGGACAATATTTCAAAATTACTGACAAAATACAGTTTTGAAAATGTGGTGTGAACAGTTCTGGTTCAGTATCAATAATTCTGCTCAGTGTGATTACACAATAGCCAATTTGGCTCGTCAGCACAAAAAATGCATTATTGTCATTGAATCTCAGCTGTTATTGATCTGCTTACTTGTTAAATGAAATATGGACATCAGGACTATTTAATTAGTCCAAATACACAAATAATATTTAATGATATATACAAATTTTAAAAGCAATACTATAAAAGTTTAAGATGTTAGAAATACAAGGTTTAAATACAACTAAAATATCAATATTTAGTGTTCCCTCTCCTGACCTTAATCACCGCCGCAATCCTATTTGGCATGGAGTCAATCAATTTCCTAATGTCGAAACTTCATGATTCCACAGATGGATGACACGGCCAATCATGTCATTTTGCATTGTGATAGCATCATGGATAGGTTCTGTTTGTGAATACCAAACAGATTTTCAATGGGATTCAAATCACGAGAGTTCCATTCTCCTGACTGAATTGGGTGCAGATCCTTGCCATGTGGCACTAACTATCTGTATTTCACTTAACAAGTCAGCAGATCGCTAACAGCTGATATCTATTGACAATGCACACTGAACAAAAATATTGATACTGAACCCACTGCTCTTCAGATAGTGCCGACTGATTATTTATGATTCCTTACTGTTATTTCTACTATTTTAATGCTTTCAATCATTCAGAAATCAAATTATTGACAAGGTATAGCTAACAATTAAATTTGCCATATCAACAATTTTTAAACTTTTTTTTATAATTTTCAAATTACACTAAAATTACTGAAATCATTTTAAATTTGCAATCAAATAGTCTTAAAATATTCACAATATATTCTAGAAGACATAGAAAATATTGAAAGACCCGTTCATTTTTACTAAAACAAAAAAAGTTAAAAAGCAACTCAAACAATGCCAAAATTTTGCCTTTGTCACAAATAATTATGTTCCTAGTGTGCAAAAATACGTAGACATTATACATGATCTTAAGTTTCATTATTTTCTTTTCCTTGCTAAAAACAATATGGCCGGATCGTCTTTGAGGGGGGATCTAACACCTCTTAGGATTTCATACTTCCTGTGTATTGATTGGGCTGAAATTTAGTACAAAAATAGCTTGAAAAGATTCAAACATAATAAAAGAGATTGATGACGTCATTAGGTCTAACAATTTAACTTGTCCAATTAACTTCAAATTTGTGTGTGGCTCCACTAGGAATGCAGTAATTCAAATTATCGTTTTTGATTAGAAGATATTAATTTTGGACAAAATCACTTACATAGATCTCAAATCCAAACGAAACATCCTATTATCTATGTAGATTTAAACTTATTTAGAAAACTAGAAAATTGGAGCAGATCTATAAAATTGATTTTTTATTATAAAAATGACTCTCCATTATTATATTTGGTTTATTTATTATCAGTTTGCAGATTAATTTTATTGATTTTGCTATGATGTTCGGCCAATGAAATTGAATTTCCGAAATATTATTTTAACAATTGTGGTCGCAAAATTAGTGGATCTCTGTTGACTTTGGAACTCAAATGAACTATTATTCATAGGTTATTAGTATATTTTGGTTATTTGGACTCAACTTCATTTTTCAGGGGCCGACACGTGATGTTAGTGCCGTCAAACCTAAAAATGTTTAACCAAAATATCCACAAGAGAATTTGGTACATTGATTCTAAATTCCACGCTAATCGATTGAGTCATCTTATGAAGGGTTAACATTTTGATTGTTTTTTTACATATACTTTCAAACTGTAATAAAATGATCTTCATAATTTTATTTAGATTCATTTCGTGTATCTACACAATCCATAAGTGGTTCTGACTCCTATCGTCAATTGTCATCCGTTAATACCGCGAAGCCGTCAGTGCCATTAAACGATGATATGGATATTTCGCCAAATAGTTCTCCTATGAGTGACCGCTCTAGTTGTTCACCCATTCCATCATCTCATTATCAAAGTCACTCCCCTAATGCGGTACACAAGCGTAATATGATACTGCCTACCTCAGCTGCCTATTCGTCTAGATCTGGAGATTCAAGACTAGCAAGTGGCGGTAGCATGAAACCTCAGCAGACTGCTCGACAAGGACCAGGTACCAATAAGATTGTTTTTATGAATTCTGTTGTACTGGATGTCAATTGATATGAAAAAGCTATAAACCATCACAAAATTTTTTTTTGGTATTTAATAATAATGTTTTCTCTAAAAAGAGTAGTAAGGTGCTCTTCTAATGGCATATCAAAGGTTTGTAAACAACAGTTAAATACTAATCTTTCATCAATTCGAAGGGTCAATATGTCATGAATTTATATTTTATTTTTAAATTAAATATAGTGCAGAAAATTCCAAATCGGGGATACTGTGGATCATCTAGATCCGCTTAGTATTTGTATTGTTGATGTAACTTTCATTATTATAAAAAATACTACTTTGCTAAAATATCTGATATTTGGCGCACTTAACAAAATCATCTCGCAGATTATATTTTGTCTAAAAACATTCTAAGGTACCTATCGTATATTACGGAACCGTCATATAATGTAGAATAGAATTCGGTATCTAGTTGGAATGTTACTAATAACTTTCACATTCCGTTTGGCAATCCTGTTAATATATACATATTAACTAGATAAATTAATTGAATCAAAGTACATTCATTATGTGCTAATGGAATAGGTTAATTAACAGTTTTATCACGCATAGAAGGAACATTATTCTTTTGCAAAAAATGGCATCTGGGTTACTAATTAAATGTTCCTAACTTTGTTTTTGCAGATCAGCATGCATACATTCGACAATTGATGGATACTTTGAATTCTTTAGTAGCCAATCGTACTTCAGTCACTCGACCACAATTGTCTGCACCAGCAAACAGTGGTCAACCTTCACCCCAACTTTCGTCATATCAGCAACATCAAACACCACATTCTTCTAGAGCTCATGTAGGTGCTAATACTGGTGTTCCGTCAACTTATACTAGGTCTTTTAGTACACCTACTGGAACTATTCCTTCCACATCCCAAAGTCAGCAGGTTAGTTTTATTGTTGGTTTCAAACCCGTTTGTTTTGTATAAATTTTAAAGTGATTCTACTGCCGTTTCAGCTAAGTTACTGTGATTATTATTTTTTAAAGACCAAATCTGTCATTTTTTGAAGATCATACACTAATAGTGTCTAGTAATAAGGTTATCTTTGTCTATTATAATTTTGTTTCATATTTTCAGAGTAATGCGTTCCTTTTACAAGCTATCTCATCTACATTGACAACCATTACAAATGCTTGTTCTTCTGGTAATAGTGGCTCATCACATGACGTCAGTCTATCTTCGCGTCAAATGGAAGATTTGGTTTCTCGATTGGAGTCTCATATACCTGCGTCTCCTTCTCCAGCATCATCTACAAAAGGACCTAATCTTTATAGACAACATTTACATTCGCAGTTGGGGTTGTTGGATAATTCACGAAGAAGTAAATAAATGTTTACTATTTTTTGGTGCTATATCAATATCTAGTTAATGAAGGTACAATTTGTGATCATGTATACCTAAGTACTTGGATCGATTGAGCTGAAATTCGGTAGACAGTTACTATGGAAAAATGTCGACATATCTAAGGGCCAATGACAGTAACAGATCCAAAAGTTAAAGTTTGTTCAATTTATTTCAAATTTGGTGTGGTCCTCTAGGGACCAAACCCAGTAATGCAAATCCATAAAATGTGTTATAAAAATTATTTGCCAAAAAATACCTAAATGGCTCTAAAATCTAAATTCGAGATTACAAATTAAGAAGGTATTAGAAACTTGGATGCCTGAATTTTACGGGTCTAAATGCTCACCGAACTAGGGTAGGTCCATAAAAATTGATTTATTTCTTTGGTAAATTTCTTCACATATAAATGACTATAATAAATTCAAAACGACTTATTTTTAGTTTTTAGATCATTTCTAGTAGCTTTAGAATGATTTCATGTCCTAAATGGAAAATATCTTAAACAATGGAGTGGTTACAGTATATTTACTAAATATTAATCAATTCTGTAATTATGTAGCTTCATCATTTATTTCAATGTTTTGGCCCAACCTCATTTTTTCAGTGCCGTCACGTGACCCTGTGGGGGTTGGACCTTAAAATTTTTAATAATCCAAAAATTCCACAAAAGGATTGCTTAAGCATGGTAAATCTCATGTAAATCAGTTGAGTCATTTTCTGACAATTGGTCAAGTTTTCGATGGGGTGACAAACCCCCCTAGCTGCAAAGGGTTAATTTCAAAGAACAATAGATATTTGAGAATAAAATATTATGATTAACTTTTTTGGCGGGGCTCTGTGATTTTGTATCCCAGTATTAACAAAATAAATACAATTAATATAAAAGTATAGTTTAACAATAAACAGTTGAAACAGAACTAGTAATATTATAATAACAGTTTCATAAATGCCAGCAATATTTCTTTCTCCAGGTTCTGGTCCTTTACCGAGTTCTCAGTCATCGCGATCGTCATCTATTGACCCAGCTCAATTGAGTGAACTCACTCGTCAACTTCAAGATATTCTTCACAGTGGACTTCCTGCTGCCCAAACAAAGTCGTTGATGTCTGCTTTGCATAAAGGTTAGTATAAATATAGTGGTCTTAAACTTAATTATAATTACTAACTTTATTATAGATTTTTTAACCTTAGCAGTTTGAAATTTTGAGAAATAAGATTACCTTAAATTCATCTATTTTTATAACCGTCTATATTTAAATAACATTACAAGCATTTTGTTTAGTTTTATTCATATTTTGATATAAATTAGTTCAGTTATTCTACAGTTTGACATATAAAAAGTTAGCATAGAAATCATTTTAAGTGCAAAAGTATCTACAGTATCTAGGCGGGAAAAAATCTGGAATCCTCTCAGGCACTGGGGTCGATATAAATATGAGGTACAAAACATGAAATTAAGAGAAAGGAAGTATTTTTGAGCTATATGATGTATTACTAATAGATAGAAACATGCCTATTGTCTATCAAAAAAATAATTTTCCTGGTCATTTGAGCCTTCTGGATGACGACATAACCTTGCAAGGGGTTAGATTTGGGAAAGTTTCATTTCATTCTGAATTGAAAATGAGGATTTGTAGGATATGTATGTATAAAATTCCAATTATTGTACTCATTTAAGCTTTCTGGTTCAAGTAATTGGAATATTTAAGTACATATAAACCATAGACCATTTTTAGCCAAAGCATGGAATTGGTATAAAAGATGCATTTAAACAGGGGTGGATTTTAAATGTTGTTACAGTTATTGCATCATTTTACACCATTATTTCACTTGTTGTTGTTGTTTCTTTGCACCGCTCGGCTGGAGGCCATACACGCCTACCCCAATGGATCGAAACCGCCTCAGAGACTAGGATATACCTTGATCAACATATCGCACTCTGATTAGGCTTCCGAGGAGTCTGTGCAGAGGTGGAAGACTTCTCATGGCAAAGCCACCCAACGGCTCACCTGTAGCGTCGAGACTATGGTGGTGTCTTTCTTGACTTAGCAGATTACATCAACTTAGGCAGGAAGCCTAATTTGAAAACCTCAAGGTGTGTACAGCCTATCTACACAGGAGGAAATTCAATGGCAGCAGAACAGATGATAAAACCTCTAATGCTAGTGTCCAGCATCATGTTAAAACTCCATGATAGTAGTCTCCCGAGAGAGGACTACCTTAGTATTGCTTTGAACAGGAAATAACCCCAAGGACAGCATAAGAGGCCCTGCAACATCTTTTTAATGTTGCAACAGGATATCATGAGATATGGCTATATGAGTTAAACTTCAGCGATAGCCCGTCACTACATTATTTAATTAATAGAATTGTTACTGGATCAGAGCCGAAATGGTCCAAAACAGTTCTGAAAGTTAGTAGCAGAAATTTTGGCAGGTCCTTCTTCTTTGGTGTCAGCTTATTGGTGGTTTGAATTTTCCAATCTTACACAGCGGATCACCATGTTGGGTTGATTGAGTTGCGTCAGGTTAGCACCAGAGCCTAGGGTGTTCAGGCGAGGTGTTGTCCAGGCAGCACACCTGAGAAGGAGATGTTCGATGTCCTCAGGTTCGGCATGGCAATGTGGGCAAATGTCACTGGTGGCATTGCTTATTCGGAAACGGTAGGCTTGCAAGATTGGAGAGTGACCAGTTCTAAGTTGGGGCAATGCTCGTTGCTCATATCTTCTGAGGTTAGAGTTTTACAGGGTTTACCTGCAGTAATACGATAATGTAAGTCCTGTTTAACAGTGGTCAGCCATTTTTCTATTGTGATTCTTTTAATGTGGTATTTAGCTACCTGGAATTGGAAATTTTCTATTAAATCTCTCTTTGAAAATGGTTTTATCAAATTTGTAAAGACACAACTCTCTTTCTGATAAAAATGAATTCACAGAAAATCTGAAAACTCTTATTTCTAGCTACTTTAATAAAACTAAATTAAGTTGTATAGCTTCTCAAAACTTTAGATTGCACAACATCATCAAGTTACTAAACATCACAAAATTTGATCCTGCTGACTATGACAACAAATTACTCAATTTTATCAGTGATGCTAGTAAAGTCTAAATTATTGATGAAATAAATCCAATTGATCATAAGAAAGAATAATTAAAGAACTTTTACTCAAGAAAACTTTGAATACTAAAGGATGATATTCCTGAAGAAATTACAAGAAGCTATTCTTATTGGTTCCCAGCCTGGTCAACTTAATGGCCAGGCGCACCTGTATTGTCAATGACTACCACTGCAGAATATTACTTAGCTCAATTCTTAGACAGTGTGATGCAACCTAACATTCCAAACAAATTTTGCTTAATTCTACTATGGAACTAAACAAACTCAAATCTCTTGATCCGGCAAACTTCTGAACTTTGATGTGATGAATTGTTTTCTAATATTCCTCTGGAAAAGACAATAATACACTTTGTTGCTGATCTAGTTTATTCTGAGACATCAAACAATGTCCCTAATTTCAAAGGATACATAAAAAATGTTAGTGACTGGTTGCTCTGGAATGTTTTGCTTCAAAGGAACTCTGTATACACAAGTGGCTGTTATGATGGTGGGTTCACCACTGGGCCCCACAATGGCAAATGTTTGTATGGCTTGTCTTGAGAATTACATTTTCATGAAGCACAAGGAAGCTTCTTTAGTTTATTAAAGATATATGGAAGATATTCTATGTATTTTCCAGGACACCAATCCAGATAAGTTTCTTGAATTTATTAATCCTGTAGAACCATTCTTAAAATTTATTGTAGATAATTTTATTTATGGTTGTATTCCATTTTTAGATGTAAAAATTTGTAACATTGATCACAAACTTTTCAGGTTACAGAAAACTTGACTTTTAAAAAAAATCTCCATATGCCTTTTAAATATAAAATTGTTTGTTGCATAGAGCCTATATTTTATCATCCTCATGGTTGATTTTTTGTAATGAAATAAACAATCTCCAAATCATGCATATTGGCTACCCTTTATAGTGTTTTGAAAATTGTGTCAATTTTTTAAAGGGATTATTCTTATGTATCTATTGGCAGCCAGCCTTCTTTTTAAAATGTTGTTTTAGACTACTTTGGTAACATTTCTGACAATTTTTCTAAAAATATTCAAAGTTGTAAATCCTTGAACACTGAATGTAAATCCTTTTGAATTGAGGTCTACATATATATGATGTCTGTTTATGCCTTTTCTTGTCCTGAAGCTCAGAATATTCTAAAGTATGTTGGAAAAACCTCTAGACATAATATGATCACCTCGTGGTCACAAGGGGATATTACCCCCAATAGATTTTCATACTTTCTGTGATTCGATTGGGTTGACATTTGGTACATAGGTACCTGAAAAATAATCAATATGAGAGTTGACCTAGGAGCTGATGATGTCATCAGGTCCAAAAAATGAGGTTTGTCCGATTGACTTCAAATTTGGTGTGTAAGAAATCCAAAAATAAATATTGAGTATCGATTTTTGGGCAAAACATCTATTTTGGACTAAAATACTTAATTGGCTCTGAAATACAAACGAATGATCTAACTTTGTTGAAACTTGAGATTTATAATCAAGAAGATATCTAAAACAATGTATTTAAATTGTGAGAAAACGGATTTTTATAATTCCTGAGATATGAGGGCCAGTAGTTAAGGGCAGGTCAACGAAAATTGAATTTTTAATAAAATGTTTTCTTAGGCAAATTAAACATCCAAAATGGTTTAGAATAGCTTATAATGACTTTCTAAATCATTTTTAGTGGTTTTTGATTGAATTCAATCACCAAATTAGAATTGTTAAAAATTCCATTTTGAGGCCTGGGCCCAATTACAGACTTTGGATAAACTTAGGATATTTTTACTTGGCAAACTGATAAATTATCAAATAAGAAATATATACGCCAAATTTGAAGATATTCCAATAATTGTTCTCAATTTATGAGTAAGTTCATATCTCCAAATATTTGTATTTAAATATATAGAATTTTCAGAAATGGCCAAATTTGGGCACAATTGTTTTAACAAATGTTTAGCATGTAGTTTGGCACATTTCTCCAGGATTTAAAAAATCAATTCATAAGCTTTTTTTCTATGTCAAAAATGTTGTCTCTTATGTTGCCACTCCTACGTACAAAAATTAATAGTTTCAAAAACAATGAAATGTTTGTGATATATCTACCAGATATTAATCAATTTCATCACCAACTATAATATTTACTAAATTTGCATTCAAATCTTAATTTTTATTATAATGATATGATTTCTGTTGGTAAATCGTCATTATATCATAAATAGACATTTTGTTAACTATTTGAAGCTATTTCTTCTTGTTAATTCTGGACCGGGTGAGACCCCTCCGTCCGCGGCCGATTCTCTCCAGAAACTTGATGATCTTTGGGGGTTGCTGAAAATTAACTCAAAGCTGGGTCTAGTGTCGTCGAAAGTCTTTCTCCTCTT
>JAUYWI010077719.1:0-13545 GCA_034780595.1 Parotoplana pacifica
GATCTTGAAGGGATGTTGTTTTTATGTTGAAGCCATATTTATATTTTTACACATCTTTTGTTGGATTACATTCATTTCTATGATGTTAATACGGTCGAAGGTTTGACTGATTTTATTTATTATTTTTATGTTTTCTGCAGTAAAGATTTATTCTACATATGTTCTGTGCATAGCATCCTGTTGGGTTTTTGGGTATACAAACAAATATATTTACTTTCATATCTTTCGGTATGTTTCCAGATTTGCGAATCATGTTGCCTAGCTTTGTAATTCTTACGATACCCTTTTCATCTAATGCTACTCCATCACTTCTTGTAGCTTTTTTTGTATTCATAGTTCTAATCGCCCATTCTACTTCATCTTTCAGAATTTCTGGACCCTCAGTATCACCATATGTTGATATTAATTTCTTCTTTCTTATCATCTTTGAATAGTTCACCAATGTATTCTGCCAATTTACTATTGATTTTGACGCCTTCAAAAAGAATCTCATCTTCTTTGTTCTGAATACAATCACTACCTTGTTTTTTTTATTTCTATTTGTAATTTCGTTTATTTTATCATACATATTCTGGAGTTGTTGCTACTATAATGTTCAATTTGATCACACTCGTTTTCTAACCTTTCTTTTTTTTCTTTCTGGCATTCATTTCTTATTCTTTTATCCAACTCTTTGTATTTGACAGCGTTGCTTTTGGATTTCTTTCTCTTTTTCATTAAATCAAGAATATGCTCATTCAATCTTTAACTCTTTTTGAAATAATTTCTTTAGCTGCCTCTACCCAACGCGGGGATATCTTTACTTTTATCAATATGGTCTATTTTATCAGACAAAGCTTTTTGTGTGTAACAGGTACTGGCAAATGTATGAATTTGGGTTTAAGATAGTAGTGAGTTTTCAAGAAAATATAAAAACTAATCATTATGATATATTTTTGGTGTGTATCTTTACATTTTTAAACTCCTTGAGATGGTCAGACAGGTTTGATGATTGAAATCTATTCCTATCTAAATTTAAGAAAATCTGCTAAATTGCAGCCAGTGGTATCAGAATTATAGCATTCTAATTAATAACCCTTCATAGTCCTACCCAAGGATAATTGGGTTCGTCACATATCTACTTCCTGATATACAGAGACCACCAAATGAGGGCCAGTCTGTAATTTTAATTCAAAAGTGATAACCATGCTTAGTTTATGACTCTAAATGGTTTATTATTAGTTTCTAGCTCATTTTTGTAGTTTTGGAATGATTTTATTTGCTAAAATTGAATTTGGGAAAAATGGTTTGGTCTCAAAATCAGTGGACCTCAATTCTTAACTTCAAATAAAGCTACTGATTTTTTACTTGGATACACTAATTACATGTCACATAAAGACTAGATATGCCAAATATGAAGTAGTTCCAATGGATTAATAAGATTTCATTAAGAAATTACATTTAGTATTTTTCATATATGAGTAATTTTTTACATAAAAATTTGGATCAATATTTTTTAATGACATTTTTAACAATGTTTAGGCATCTGCCAGGCAACAATTCTCTATAGTTTAAAGATAATATATTCAATACATTTTTTAAACTACCAAAATTAGTTTTTCAAAAATTATTTGGTTCCCAGGTTACACCTTGGTCACAAAAACTATAGTTTTAAAAACGTGTACAATACATGTACCAACTATTAACCAAGTCATTGTTGTCTTTCATCCAGGTCCTCCTGGATGTGCCAGGTTTGAAATCTCTGTGATCTTCTCAATTGCATATTCTTCCAGGGCTCTGATCATCTCGATGACAATCCCATCTGGCCCACTTGACTTGCCTATTTTTGTCTGACGTTATAGCTGCTGCCACTTCAGGTTTCAAGATGACAGGACTATCATCCATGTTTTTAGGGTTTGTTAGTCTTCGGCCTCTATCATCTCTGAAAAGTTTTCCAGTGTACTCTGACCATCTTGCTGAAATGTCTTGCACCTCCACAAGAGTCGTGCCATCACGCGCCAGGATGCATCCACTCTTCTTGTACATTGTTGCTTGGTCAATATGACTTAGATTCTCAATTTGTTGGCATTGATCTTCTAGCCATGTCTGTTCTGCTTTTCTGCATTCCTTTTTTACGTGCTTGTCCAGTCAAGCGTATGCTTCTTCATTGTTACCTTTCATTAGACGTCTTTGTTTCGTTGTGCTTGACCTTTTTGGCATTATTTCCCGAAACATCTCCGTTGTTGAAGTTTTGAAGGTTTCTCATTCATCATGACTTTCTATATCTATTGCGCATTGCTATAGCATATGCACGCCTTGTTGCTTTTGTATTGAGGCATAGCTATCTATATTTAATTCCACTTATTTCAAGTGTTTGTTTTGGAAGGGCTAACCATCTTTAGGGCCTTTTTGCCAATCTTATTTCATTTATTTGTTTATTCATATATTTTAGCTTTAGTAGAAAATCTTTTTTTAGATAATTAGAAAGCCATTCACATTTTCTCTATAAAAACTTCTTGCACCATAAATTAACAAAGACTGAAAATTTATTAAATTTATTTTATCTCAAGAACCATACATTGTATTAACGTAATTTTTATTGCAAACAGCATTTAATTTTGTCTCTTCCATTATGCCAAATTTTAATTAAATCGGTGAAGATTTGTTTTATACTACTAACACATATTACTCGTTTCTAGACGGTTGCTAGAGTGTATCAGCAAAACTAAAACGACTCTTCATAGTCCCTTGAATACTTAATATATGTGCCAAATTTTAATCAAATCGGTCAAATTTAAGGGATCAGTATCGGTGCTGAAGAAAGAAAGAAAAAAACATTTTTTTTAAAATGGCTGCCTTTAAGCATAATAGTTCGAAAACCACAGCATCGTTGTTAATATTGCAAAACTCAATCTACTTACCAAATTTGATTATTTTAGGGTTTAGATTGTAGGAGCTATGGATGTCCACAGTTTAGCTCATTTTCAGGAGTCCTATAATACTCTGGCCAGGCTAGCTAGCTCATAGAGCAAACGACTTATTATCATAGGCCTAGAAGTTACATTCCTATAGCAAGTTTCTCGTGACTATCAAGGCCACCTTAAATATTTAATGTGGCCTTATTGCTATCTAACAGAATTGGTAATTACACATTCCTAAGCCAGGTGTCAGCGTCTATATTTTCTACTATTCAAAGAATAATAATGTCGTCTTTAATAGTTTAGTTTTTTTCTACATATTTGTGGATGGGAATTTAACTTTGTTTGGATTTTATTGCTTTGGTAATTAAATGAAGTTTTGGCCTATAAGAAAAAAACTGTTTGTTTAAATTTTATCTGAATATATAATCTGTAGAATCGATCTGTTGAAGAAATTAATCTTAAGTTTTAACCGCTAAACTAATATCTACCTATAAATATTGAGTTTTGGGCAAACAAATTATTGTTTCATGATAATAAATCAATCTTGATGATTCTACGCAATAGATTTGATGATTGTCAGCATAATGAAATTTAAATGATGAAAATTATAGCGAAAATAAGAAATAATATTAAGATAATAAGACACACTGATATTTTCTGCTAAATAGTATTTGTAAGATACGAGTACAATCTAAACTAAAAGGATATGATCATGGAAGATAAAGAAACTCTATGGGTGTGACGTATCAAAACCATTGGTTGGTTGACTAATATTGTTTTGTTCTTGCATAGAAATTTAAAAAATATGCAAATCAAAAAACATTCCAGTTTATCTTTCGTATCGTTTGCTAAGTGATACAATTACGAAATCATTGAATTAACAAAATGTTCTTTAAACTAAAAAAATAGTTGTTGGCATTTTGTTCATATACATACATATATCTAGATATTTAAATGTAGGTAACAGGATTTTCGCATCGAATGAATTTTTTTAGACTTTTTCAATCCTATGTGAACATTACATTTAACTAGTCGTCCCCTTTAATATGATTTGTAGAATCGAACCTATTTAACATACGTAGATATAAATAATTATCATAGTGAATCAAATGCCTATACTTGCTATCGCACAGATTTTTAAAAGTTTACAAACTTGAATAGCATCAGAACAGGCAGTCCACAAATTTTTGATACTAGATGGCTTCATTGGCAAACATAATATTAATTATTTGAAATATAATTTAGTAGGTATGTCATAGAATTCAGTATCATTAGAATAATTTGGTGATTTAGCGATGTCATATCGATCTGTTCAATACTTACTACCACTAGCTAGTAGGGGTTGTGATCATAAAATGTGCCTTGGTTCCATTTAAAATCTCTCACTGTGTTGATCAGCATGATCTCGTTGCCAGAAATGTCAAACTGTTTAATTGATCATTTCGATGTAGTCTGCCTAGCTGGTTGTAAATTGCCTTTTTGGAAGAGTGCTTGTATTTGCTGTATGATATTAATTTCCCTTGTATAATGTACTGTTAAGTGTTTAATGTGGTGTGCTTTCATGTACGATCATATTAAATGTTTGCCTCTGGAATGCAACTTGGCATTTTGCTTTTACAGGAATAAGTAAAATGTTTTTATAAGTCTTTTTGGTAGATAAATAATGTAACAAACAGTTTAATAGCCATACTGAACTTTCTGATTTTGACAGCATGTTCAAGCAAAGCATAAATTCTTAGTTCCTGCTTTTTTATTTACTTTTTCACTTGAAGATCAATATCAGCATGCATGATGTAATTATAATTCACTATATTCTGTGAAATGTTGATGTTTATAGATACGTGTCTGATATGTTTTGCAGCTTCACCCACACGTCCGGCTTCGTCATGTTTGGCGCTTGCCGCTCTTGCTGCTCGGTGACATGTCATTCGCCATTCAGGTCTGTCTGTTGTTGAACGAGTTGCTTCTGCGATATCACATTCCAACCAGCTTCTGGTGTTTTCAGCATACATTTTCCGTGGTCTGCCTCTCTTTCTAGTGCCCAGTTATTGTTCCTTCGATAACCTGTCTTCATTAAGTTACGGCCGAAGTAGACAAGTTTTTTCCTCATGATCAGCTCCAGGAGTTCACGTTTTACCTCTAATTCTTCCACCTTATTCCTAAAAGTCTGCGGTAACACCACATCTCTGTCGTTGTAATTCTTTTTCATCCTCTTTTTTAATCATCCATCCCTCTGCACCGTACATTATGACAATCCAGACCAAGATTTTGATCTTAAATTCTTAGGAAGCGATCTTTCCAGATGTTAGTCATCTCTATCATTCGCTTCTTTGCCATAGTAATTCTGGCTTTCATATTAGCGCTACAGCTACCATTGCTGGTTTTGATGAACCATTGTACATATAATGATCAACTTCCTCCACTTCTTCATCATTAACCTTGACCGCATTTGTTTCGTTTTTTTATTTTCATGTGTTTGGTTTTTTTTTCACATTAAGCTCTAGGCATCTTACATTTCCTGCTGTGTTAACTTTGTCTAGAAAACATTCTGCTTCTTCTATATCATTAGCGCACAAGGCAGTATCATCTGAGATTTGACGACAACCAACCTTTATTCCGATGTCTTCAATTTCAGCCTCTTATAATCATTTCGGTATATAGACAGAAAAGATTCGGTGAGAGAATGCATCCTTGGCGAACGCCCCCTTCCTATTTCAAAAGATGTGTGTGGGTGTCAAAATACCAAATAATATGCCACAATATTTTTGGTTGATTAAACTTAGTTATTTGTATACAAAAAAGAGACTGTTTCAACAGTAAACAAAAGTATGGTCTTGATTTAAAATACTATAAGGTCTTCTAACATTTACTTAGGGCAACTCCTCTATTCATGAAATTATTCAAAATTTATCGATTTCAGGATATAAAAATAAATAGATTTGACCTTGTTTTAATGCCCTGGTATATTCTATGTAAAGAATAAAAATAAAGACAGTAATGATAATTTTAATTATTTTGTTTTTATGTCTAGCTGTCCCCTATTCGTCACGCTCAATGTTTTCTGAGGATATAGAAAGTGCATCACAAGTCGATGGACCGGTAAGAAACAAATATTAGGAATCATTTTTGCTAAAATTCAACTACTTAGGAACAGTAAAGTTACCACATTTTGTAGGTGAGTTAACTTTAAATCTACGAGTAGCAAATAGAAGGAGCCATAGATAATGGTGCCAAATGAATACAATAAAAAAGATTCATTACGTCGTTTAAAATAATTTCTCACTTTTAGCTATAAAATTTAGTAGTTCCGCCGATTTCTTTCAGCTTAAAATATCGGTTATTAGGGTTCATTGAGTAGGTTATAAAACTAGCTATAATTGATTAATATTTGATTTATACTAATGTGACGTCAAGGTCATAATCCAGGTTTTCTCAAAAATAAAAATGATTTATATTTGGCAAATATGCAAACCAGCTCAGATTCAATGGAAAATAGAATAAATTATTATTATTTAAATTAGTACATCCTATTGAGTATTGTCTATTTACATTTTATTTTACTATTAAAAATGTATGGTAATATTATTGCTAAACGATATATTTTTTATTTCACATAAGGCAATTCCTATCTTTTTGAGTGACATAAGCTTTTTATTATCTCAAATATGTTTCCTTCGATGCAAAATGGCCGCCCTATAAATCAATGAATTTTATTAAATAACTAAATGTTGCGAATAGGAGATAAATAATTAAATAATTAAACACCGCACCAATCAAAGGAGTTATTTCCCATGGCATAGGTACATTCAAGTTTGATCCAGGCATCTGAACATATTGTTAGTGTAGTTCTCCATAAATGTCAAAATATCGCGATTTTCAACCCATGTGCCTAAAAATCAATAATATCAATATGATTTTTAAAACAGTTTAAAAGCTTTTATTCGACAAATCTTTCTAAATTTCATCCCAGTCGATCCATGGAAGTATGATATTCTGGGGAGGGGTCATGCCCCAAGGACGACGACACACTAAAAAATGAAGGACAACAAAGGGATAAAGCTAATGCAACTGGATTTTGTATTTTACTGTCAAATATGTTGGAAAATAACCATGCAGAATTTCAAATTATTTGGTTAAGTTTTATACAGTCTGTTAACATCTGAATAGAGTGGCTTGGTTTTTTCGCACACCCTGTTGTTTCTGGATATCCAGTGCGTTTTATTAACAGAGGCTCTGGTCATGTTTTCTGATTAAAATTATGTGACTACATATATCCAGCTGGTGAAAAGCATCCTTACAGTGGTTTTGGTGCATAACATTTGATAAATCATTTACTGAATTTCTAGTTTGACGTTTGACATATCAGCATTTTATGAACCATTATCATAAAACGGGCCCAGATTATGTATGTATAGGTATTGCATAAATAATTCATTAGGTTATCGCGACTCCTTTGGTTCCTAGTTATTTGGGGGTGGGTGACATTTACTTAGTACTTTACTTTTCAGGAAATTTTGTTCTAATTTTTTCTTTTGTTTTCCAAATGAAACGGTTAGTTTCCTGTTGGATACTTTGTTCAGCAGACTAACCAAAGGATTATTTGGCATCATTGAGTACCCTGCCATGCTTTATGTCACATATTTGAAACACAGGCCTGCTAAATATGAAATATCTTTATAAAAAGAGTCTAATATTTAATAGTAGTAGTACTTTTTGATTTTAGAGAACATTAAATTGGAATGACAACCCAGAGAGAAGTTCTAGCAAACCAAAGCGAAAGTATGTCCCTGGTTGACTCTATAAATCTTAATTGTTGTATCGCCCATAATTTCCATTTTTGTTATTTCTCTTTCACAGACGTGATCCGCATTCGTTTGGAGCAAAATTCCCTTCTGTAAGTTCAAGCTAATGTCCTGCGTTCGCATGTGCCTACTTATTAATTTTTACTAAAAAAGTATTTTCTCTGACAAAGTTCTCGTGCTAAGATTGGTTGGGACAATATAGTGCTTTTATCCGATCGATTGGCCGGAACTCTGCTACACATGTAAATCGGTCCAGTTTAGGGACTGATAATGTCATTGGCCTCTAGCTTGGCCCACCTTTTTTCTAGGAACTCTGTATACCAAATATTTCAGTGCCCATTTAATATACACAAATGACTACATCATTTAGCCCAAACTGTCTTAATAAAATAATATCAGTAAATATATATTTGTGATTTAAACAATGTTTTGTTAGCAGAAAATCAGATATTTGCCTATGTTACTCAGAATTAAATAATTATGTAGGTAGGTTGGTAGATAACAGGGTTTTGGAATGATAATTATTCTAACTAATAGGTACTTACTACCTGCAACAGAATCTCTGTGTTGAATATGTGTGCATAGGAAAAGAAAGTGAGATGATAGCAGCGGAAATTATAAATTGCCAACTGTTTATTTTGTTTGAGTTTCCAATATTTTTACTGTAGGGTTGCCTGTGCATATTGGGATAATAACACTAAGCCTGGGTCGGTTTGTTGATCAATTTATTTAATTTGTAAAAATACACAAGTAATGTGTGCACTGAACAGGAACAGCGTCTAAAAATCAATAATTTGGCAATTTGGGGTTCTACATTCGGATAATACCTAAATCTATTATCTGATGCTAATTACATTAATTTTGAATTATCTGACAATCTATCTGATTGGCTTTTCAAATTTAAAGTTGATTTATTATTGCATTGATTTGGCATTCAAGATTTTATGTTGAAAGACAGTTTTAGGCACCCTATTGCTTTAGATTTCATACTTAATAATTATGCTAGAAATAAAATTAATATTGTAAGAAATCTTAAAAGAAAAGAGACACTTCATATTTTGAGTGAAATATTCCACACAGCAAATCTTTTTCTACAACAAGTGAATTAAGACTAGTTTAATTCTGTGAAGATTTATGGAATGGAAGCTTTTTAGCCAATTTTCTTCTATATTTTGATTGTTAACGGATCCTTTTTACTATGAACTATACATAATTTTAATATGTGTAATTTTTGGATTACTTCTTTTTATGACTGTTGTCATTTGTTTTATAATAATCTAAATAAACTAACAACCTTTTATTTTATTACGTTCAGATCGATCTATGCATCACATACTAAGAAAGTTCTTGACATGTTAATGCACAATTTGATCCAAAATCACATAACCTACCATTGTGCTCAATATTTTAATAGCCTAACATTAACGCAAATATCTATCTCCATCAATTTTGGCTCCTAAAATTAGAAAAATATTCAACCGAATTATCTTATCTCTGTTAGAATCATCTGTTTTATAAGTAACTTTCTCAGCAGTTAGTCTAACCTCTTGCTTCAACATATCCATAAAATTTTAGATTTATTAATAAACTGACCTTTTCTGATAACTGTTTTATATGATCGAGAATATTTATTGATTGATTTGTTGGGATAATGTTTCTAATTTGTCGTTATTATTTATTTCCGCTATTTGACATTTACCCCAGTTTTGTCGTGGAAATTATTGTTGTTTCGTTGTCATAATTACTGACTGTAACTGCAAGTAGGTCTCATCTTTTGGCTCCATATAATTTGAAATTTAAGTGGAGGAAGATAATGTGGACTGTTTTGCTGATTACCTATTATGTACATAATCTTAAATTCACATACCCACATACCACAATTTATTTAAAAGTACTATTTACTTGTTTTACTGTTCATAAATTTCATAAAATAAATAAATTGTTTTCTGAAATCTATATATATTATATATAAATGTATTGTGTCAACTTATTTTCTTCTATTCTTTCTCTATCTCCACCCTTTCCTATCCTCTCTCTTTGTAGGGTAGGTACCAAATTGTAATAACATTTTTAATTGCACATCTTTCTGACTACGATATTTTTTGCTATATTGTTTTATTTTTTCATTGGTTTTAGGGCTCTGGTGACACTGCCAGTATCACTGGTAGAGGATGGGAAATTCCTAATTCTTCTGATACAGATGCATCGGATCAAGCACGTCGATCACGCGTTTATGATAGCACCAGACGTTACTGATTCGTTACAGTCAATGTATTAATTAGTTCTACGCTATGTTATAGCCACACCTCAAAACAAATTGTGAATTACTTATTGCACGCAACTTTGATTAATGTTAGTTTCAAACCTCAGAATAATTTACAACTCTGAATATTGGACTCAATGAATAAGTTCTGTGAATAGGATAGATTTTGAGACTTAACTTGTGACTGTCATTTGAAATCACTAGGATTTGCACCACCTTCTAATTGTCTGTGATTTTCAAATAAAAGTTTGAATATGCTATTATTCCTACCTATTGACTGCACCACTATCAAAAACTTATATGAGTAGGTATCCTTTTATTCCTCACTATAGTTTCATTGAATTGTTTTTGCAAAGTTACAAGATATGTGCTTAGATTATAATATGTACCTACATATATTTGATTTTGTAATAGAATATTGGAGTAATTAGAATAATTTATAATTAGATATAAAATATTAATGATAATCCCTTCTCTGCTATCCAGAAACGCAAAATTTTCAACAAATGACTGATTCTGATATGGATTTAATATTATTTGATTAAAATGATTGCATATGTAATTTTAAAAATGGATTTTGTGAACATAGCTAGTTTAATGCCTACTCTACATGAAATTTTTTCAAACCAATTGAATTATTGATTACCAATTTTATATCTTCTCTATATGGTCAAATTTAGTAATGCACTCAAAACTTGGGACTATTTGAAATTATTATTAATGGTTTACTAATGTATAAATCGGGTTATTGTTATTATAATATTCAAATGGTTCAGTCCTTAAATCGTATAATTCCGTAAGTTGTTTTAATTCTTACTAGGTATCTACTAACAAAAAAGATTAAATATTGCTCATTCACTGACTATCCTTATATTATACACACAAAATATGTCGGTTACAGGACAATCGTATTTTTAAAAAATGTTGAACTTATTTTATTATGTACCCATTGGTACTAGTAAATCTATAGTATGATTTGGGAGTGGATATCTGAGCATTATTGTATTATTGTAGTATGATCATTCTTTTTTGTTAAGTATAATCCACAATCATCTATGTATATACACATGTTTATTCATTTGGCATACCAGAACATATTTTATTATACTTATATGAAATTAATTTATTTTTAGTGGTGTTTTTAATTATATATAATTAAAAACACCACTAAAAATACCTAAATTAAATAGGTATCTGTTATTCATTATTGACTGAAACTTGTCTGATTTTAAGAAATGTGTCTGGACTGTTTCAGATTTAAAAAAATCAAAAATTGATCTGCATAACTAAAATTAACTCTAAAATAAGCTTTTAGAAATTTACAAAATTTTTATTAATTTTTATATTTCAGACAAGCATCAATGGACACAAATGTCCTCATTTTGTGATATTGTATTTTATGAAGTTATAATACTTCAATTGTGATAAATCGTATATTTTAAACTCGAAATGAAACCTTTAACGTGTATCTAAATATACCTAATTTACAATGCATATATATCTTTTAAATAAAATGTTCAACATGCATCTTTTTATTTTTTATGCCAATCAAAATGAAATAAAATTACCACACCTTTAAGCATTATGTTTCAGCTTGTGTACAATATGTATTTAAATAAAATCATAACAAAAGCAATTGGCAGCGAGAAACATATGTGCAATAAATTTCTATTGTCTGATTTTATGCATATTTTATTAAGTTACAAAACAATTGGCTAAAATAATTCTAGAATGTTTTGTAATTCTTTAAATTGATTATTTTGATTTATATAGACATTTATTAACGTTGTTTTTAAGTGTAAAAATATATTGACCAAATCATAAATATCAATTAATCTCTGGATAAGCCATTAGCAATGCTATTGATTATAACATATATAATTTATCTTGTAAATCAGTTATCAAATAATGTAAATTCTTACATATTTTCAGTTTTGGTTGACATCAAAATTATTTAATAACATAACTAATTTTGATAAGTATTAGAAATCACAAATGTGCCTATTCTATGATGCATTGTAACTTTGGAGTTATTAGTAATTTATTACTATAATGATCTACTCTTACATAGATAGGGTGTGGTAGCACCGTATTAAATTTTCTTTTGAGCAAAACAATTAGGGTCTAATCCCTCCTAAAGTGAAATTTGGTCAATTTATTGACTTTATCACTAAAAATGTTTAAAATTGGCTTAAATGATGTTGATGACGCTATTAATTCAGTCAATTCAATGAAGTAGTAAAATTGGTCAGATCCATAGCTAATTACAATTAGTAATAAATTTCTTATCAATCAATCACATTTATCTTGTAGAATACAATACTAAACATTTACATATATTGGAACATAGAGTAAAATTTAAATGTCTGAAACTGATAATATAAAAAATATGAAATAACTCAAAGATATGTCGGTAATAGATAGAAATGTGACCCTATTTATAAATTTCAAAAATCAAAGTACATAATACTTGCTGGTCCTAATTTGATGGTTTAAACCAGGAACTTAGAGGGTTTCTTATACTCGTACATAATACAATCACTTTGTACATTTATCAGCAGAAATTCTGTTTCTTTTGAAATGCCCACTGACATGACTGGTCATTCAGCATCCATTTCAGCTGATACAAATGTGATGCAGTAACAGGATTGTACCGGCGGGCGGTATTTGCTGAATATGTAAGTAACATTTTTGAGTGCAACCTGAGAGCCAAAGTAACTCAATTTTTGTAATAATAAAATTAACGGACCAAAACAATTATTATTTCTCTATAAATTTTTTTTTCTACATGTTAAACACATCTAAAACTGATTTTTTTCACTTATTTAACACTAGAACCGCCAGAGATTTGAATTACCTTAAACCGCCAATGACGGTCATTTTGACCGCTATGATTTTCTGGACACAACGATTTTAGTATTCATTATTATGTTATAAAATGTTGTAAAATACATTTTTCAAGTATTATTTGTATATTTCAAAAGCAATAGTATGAATATATAGGTATACATATACATATAGGATATTGTAAAAACTATGTATTAAGTGAAAAAAAGTAAAAACTCTTATTTTACACGCATTATTGACAAGTTATGACGATATCTTTTCGTCCCGATGGATAATATTATATATTATACATAGGTATACATATACTCGTACGCACAGGAAATTACACAAACTATGTAATAAGTGACATAAGTAAAAACTGTTATTTTACACGCAGTGTTGACAAGTTATGACGATATCCTTCCGTCCTGTACATGGGCCACAAACTGATTTATTGCAAATGTTGCATACAGCCGTGGTTTTATTCTGGTGGTGTGGATCGCGGCTAACCTGGCATTGTTTTCGTTTGGCTGGACCAGGCGCTATTGGTCTTGGAATTGGGTTTGGTCTACGTAAATTTTCACAGAGTTGTTCACCCAACTGCAAAATAAAATCTCGGCGAGTGATAGTACTCTCTGTTGATTGTTTGAAGAGTATCCATGCATTTAGGGCCATTATATCAAGCATATTGTAAAAAACATGCATTGGCCAACGCCTTGTACCACATTTCGTTGTGTACATTCGTGTCATGCTG
>JAUYWI010077730.1:0-13544 GCA_034780595.1 Parotoplana pacifica
TCATATTCAGATCTTAAGAAATTGGCACGTAAAAGGGAACAGTGGAGAAAGTGGAATCCATAGACATGGCCCTGCCCCAAGGCAGAGTACAAGATGGATAGTATAGTTATGATTTTACATATATATATATGGCCCACTAATAATGTATGAAATAAATATGAAGGCATTCCAAAAGAACATATATTTTCTACAAAATATTTATAAAATAGTCCACTGTGGATACAAAAAGTAAAGTTCATAACCGTTTCAAGGTCAGTATTTTATAATAATTTTTACAGCTACAAATAAGCTTATTATGACTTTTTTTTGCTATTTAACACTAGAGGTACGAAAAGTCGGCATGCCTATAAGGGCGAAAAGCGTCATTATACGGCAGTTCCTAAATGCTATTTTTCGTATTTTTTTAATACAAATATACTTCAATATCACTCCAAATATTAAATATATTACAATAAATAAAACTGAAGCTCCCAATAATATATTAGGTAGGCAATTATCATTTGAAGTTAGTTTGTAAACATTTTGCAGCATTTCAATACTATATATATATGTATATAAATAGATTTTCTTTTTCCAGGAATATTTTTTATGATACTATGTATATAATGGACAAATGTGATGTTATTTCTGTACAAAGACAATTTTTAGGGCTTCATTTTTTCTACTGATTTTGATATGGGGAATTTATTCTAATTACATGAAAGGAACAACAAATGCAGCTAAAGGCAGTAAATGCAATGAAATACAAAAATCGAACGTTGTTTTTTGATGAATTAGTTTTATAAAAAAAACCACTAAAATTAAATGAAAATGTAACAAATAATATCCAATGTTAATTGTAATACATATTATTTCAATATTCCACAAATAACAATTAATAATGAATATATGATAAAATAAATTTTAGTATCGCCATATGACGCTCTCGCTGTTCTAGGTATATTTATCAATATCTCCGCCACTTTGAGGAAAATGTTAAAAAAAATTGTCAAAATAGTTTTTCCAAAAAAGCACAAAAATGTGTCATATGACGGCTCCACCCTTCTATTGTTAAAAAAGGAACCAATTGAAACGTTTTTTTACATACATATTTGAAAAGTAATTCTTTTTTGCTGGTTTAGAAAACAATAAAATTTTCCAAAAATCCTTGTTTATGTTAAAGGATGAAAAAATTCGAAGTATGTAGGAATAAATTTGAAGAAAATGTTAAAAAGCTGCAAACATTATTTCTAAAGGAGGGACCAGGTACAAAACTATCCCAAAGATTGAATTTTAAGAGTGATAATTTTTCTATTAGTGGTACAATTTTTCACCTGCTCTTTCATTAAACAAAAGTTGAAGATAAAAGAAGAATCTAACATAAACGAGCGCTTTTTCCAAGCTCAGTGAATCATTTGTTATAGAAAAGGAATTGTATAATCTTAAATATGATTAGTTAAAAGATCATTTTTGACGAAGGTGCAAATGTTTAGTTCTTTCTTATAACTTTAAAATCATTTAACGGAAGAACTGTTTAAACTAAAAAGGAGACTATTGAATAAAAGTACATAGATTAACCTATTTTATGACAATTTGTGTTGAAATAGGTTTATTATTTTTCGTCAATAACCATAATTTTAAACTTTTTACACCATTCTATTTTTGTAGTTTTCTTTTTAATCATCTTGATACTTCTGTAGTAGTATAAATACTTCAAATACTTTAAATGGTTCACTTTAAGCGCTATTTATTTTTATCCGAACAACACCGTATTTTCTGTTTTCCATTTAACCGTGTTGCCCGTTTTCCATTTCATTATGTTTCCAATTTTATTTAAGCAAAATAAATTTAAAAAGAACGCTTCAAAATTCGAAACTGCTACAAAAATAATTTTAAATTGAAGAATACAGATTATTTGTATATTATTTGGGTAGCCATCGTTCCAAAATTAAGCTTTTAATTGTTTTCTGAATTTAATGTCTTCTTTATTGTTTTATTTCGTTTTAGGAAATCTATATGAATTAAACAAAAATGTGATAAATGCAATTTAAGATTATAGAAAAAATATTTCAATTTATTCAAATTTGTTTTTGTTTTTCTACGAGCCTTTGAAAACGAATGAGCCTATATCATTCCAGAAAGTAGATATTTTGAAAAATATAAATAAAATATGTTTTATTGTACATACAATAAAATATTCATCTTGAAAAACAAATGATTTACAAGCAAAACAGCTAAGCTTGTCAGAATCTCTTTTTGGGCTCTATTGACAATTTGTAATCCCATTTCTTTAAGCTCTGTAGTTCCAAAAAATGCTCACAATAAAGTTATTTGTTATCCCGGAAAATGGGAATCAGTCGTGTATTAAAATGATATGATATTATTTTCTTACTGACTGACTTACTAGTAGAAAGTCTTGTTGTTTTCTAAAGGTCAAAGTATTATTCCCTTAGGATTTCACAGTAAGGTTTCAAAGTGGTAACATTGGATTCGACAACAGTTGAGTATTAAACATCGTTCGGCCAAACCGATACTCAATATAGAAACTTATTGGAGATAATCATCTATTACTTATCAAGGGGGCTAGTTAGAAAAGTTTTAACTATATTTTGTTCTTTGTAAATAAACACATTAAAAAAATTGTAAAATGTTTATTTTCAGATTAAATTTGTATTGTATTGTATAACATTCATTAATAAAATCTCATCTACTAAATTAGTAAGCAAGTTCTAGTCAGTAAACAGACCATCAACATCATTAGCGGTTTCCTATTTAATAGATGGTAGGTAGGTAAGTACATATATTGAAATATGTAGATGTATTTTCGAAATGCCTCAAAGGCTGATTATATAAAAACATGCCACCAATAAGTATAAATATTTTAGACAACTATGATAAATTTATACTTTTTGGTCTGACTAGGTTATGATATCAGCGGTTTAGGTAATCCATATCAATGAGCAGTACACGTTGCTTCTCTTTGAAATTTATTAAAAATTATAAATTCAACCTATGATAATTATGAGATGCTTTTTGTTTTATTTTTAAGGCAAAGAGTATTATTTTATGCCAAAAAATAAACTAAAATTAATGACAAAATTTTTGTTATTCTTATCATTTACAACGAGATGGAAAACTTTGTAAACAAAGACAGATAATAAGAAATAAACCAGAAAGGTAAATTTAATAAAAAGTTGACACTTCTTAATTAATGTAAATAATATCTTTGAATTCATTATTACCACCACAAACACACAACAAAATTTAAAATAACAACTTTTGTTTAATAAAATAATAGGTATTTTACTTTTTATATTCATTTATAGATAAAAAATAAATAAACACAATTTAATACTGCGAGAACAACCGGTAGGCCAGTGGTTAGCACGAGACTCAATGATATGTGTTATTTGATACTTACTGGTGTATGTTATTTGAGACACAGTGATGTGTTATTGAGATTTATTGAGGTGTATTATTTAAGAATCAATACTGTGTGATTTAGGACTTAATTATCTGTCATTGTGTGTGGTGTGTTTTATTTAATATTTAATATATGTTCATCTTTTAGATGTATATGCTCAAATGATGAACAGCTGATTATGATTTTCCCTTGTGGAAATTGGGGATACTTAATACATCATGTTCTGAATGCATAAATACATTCCTTTATACTTTGGTTATTAACATGATAGGTACATATTTTCAAATAACGGAGACCCGGTAGACTTTATCCCAGAAGTAGAAAACGATAAGTGAACAAGCTTATTCTTTGTGACAAAATATAAAATATAAATTGTTTTTTGAATTATGTGCGTTTGGTTAGTAGGTACAGCTTGACGTACATTTTTATTTTTACTAGCAAATTTTTCTACATACGTATATGTAGAAAATAAGAAACATACAAAACCGTTTGTTTTTGAACCAACAAAATTTCATTAGAAAATAATATTTACTGCTCGTTTTCTAATGGAAAATGGCTTTTAACTTATAAGGATTAAAAGATTCGAATTAAGCCAATGGTATTATGTTGTATAATTGATATAAATTGGTGCGTTTCCCTAGATTTAAAAATTATGTTCACTTGAGTTTTAATATTATATTGTAAATGGCTAACTCTACAACTGAAGATGTTGTCATTTCAACAGGAAGCTTTCAGTCTTCTGATAAGACAATTGACCCAATAATCAATGCTTTTCGATATGTTTTGGGAATCTATGGAGGCTGTTTGATTGTCTTTGGTATTATTGGTAATTTGTACATTGCCCGATTCTTTAGTCAGGACACCAGCACTGCCAATGCATCAAGGAGACTGATGGTAGCCCTTGCAATTTCAGATGCATTTGTTCTCTCCTGGAATGTTATGCGCTACTGGACAAGAAAAGTTTTCTTAATCGATGTAAGGCATCTTCATATAGCAGTTTGCTTCATTCACCTAGAACTGACTTACATCGGGAAAGACATTTCGTACATGCTGCAAATGTTGCTACCAATAGAGCGATGCATTGCAATTGTAATGCCTTTAAAAGCTCATTCTCTACTGTCCAAAAGAAATATCATAATCACCATAATCTTAGCAGCTGTTTACATTATCGGAAAGAATTGTCCAATGGTCTTTATACCTCGCACCCCTACTTGTGGGTCTAAACACGACGATTATTGGTTTACCTGGGAGCTCTATCTCTTAAATCATGATATTGCCTATACATGTTTAGTTAGTATGGTTCTTGCTGTATGCAATATCTGTATGCTTTTTACATTGGCAAGAAGAAAATTTAAATCAGAATCAAATATTTTGAGACAGTCTAAAATAACGATTAAAATTCTAGTTGGTCTGTCATTGATCTTCTTTATCACAGTAATGCCATTTTTATTGTATTTCCTTATCACGGTATTGGCTGGTAATGATTCAAATAACAGCGCCCTGGGAAGTTACAGGGCCTTGTTATACGATGGGCTATTGATGCTGAAGTATACAAATAACGGAATCAATTTTATTTGCTATTGGTTTACTATGAGTAAATTTCGCCAATCAATCTACAATTGTTGCTATGGTAAGTCTCAGATCGTGTCTACTGCTCAGAGTGGCACACAATTCAATGAAATTTCTTCTAGCTTCACCATAGGAAAGAATGCCAAATCATTGAGCACTGTTAGAAATTAAATTGTTAACAATAACAGCATATGTATTATTTATTTTAAATTGATTTTGTATTAAATATTGCACTTTAAGTTACCTATTTGCACCAATTATGACTTAATTAGAAGTCCAAAACTCTATTAATCGTTTGTGGTCATAAAAAGGAGCTATTGCAGGGCCGTCGGAGTGAAATATTGAATTGGTCCGGCAGAATTTGCTAACTAGTTATTCATCCCATACCATTGGTATTAACTGAAAAACTTTCAGTCGCACATAGTCAATCCTGAGAGAACGAAGCGACTGAGCTTGTGTGAAAAATAGATGCATTTTCTGCTTTCTAGACATTTTTGATTAATTTAAGCGCTTGCAATTTTACTTTAAATTGTCATATAGAAGGCATGCCAAGATGTGAAGCTGTGCCTTCTTTCTTAAAAAATGGTCCGGCTCCTAAGGTCCTGTATTGCCTCAAAAAAATTCCAAAATGATTCCTTGTTGTTTATTAATCAATAAACGTCTCATTATTCAAATATTTGTAAATAAATTCATATAGACAAGTAGACAATATGTTTGTTCGTCATAGAAGCTGTTTTGTAATTGAAATAAAGTGAAACTAAATAATTCTTTAAGGGTACCGGCCTAACAAACTATAATTCCCACAAAAATAGGAAATAAGATAAGAAGTTACTGTGATATACCTATAAGATAGAAAGGTAGATTACTTATGTCATTGGTGTAAGATTGAAAGCTAGATTATGTTATTGGTATAAGATAGAAAGGTATATTTATTATTGTAATAAGATAGAAAGATACATTATTTGATAACAGTACTTTCACTGAACAGCAATTACATATTAATAAAAACATAACCACTTAAAATTTAAAAAAAAATATTGAGCGGAGCTAGTAAAAAATTGAAAATCAAACTTAGATTAAGATCAGAGATAACAGAGAGACAACCAGAGGGAAGCTAAAGTTACCTTATGTTACATAATATTTAAAGAGTGTATAATATTATTAGCTAGAGAAAAGTATATATTATTGAGGAAACCATTATTTAAATTAAGAGAGTTTTAATTATGTTTAATAAAATCAAATTCTAAAACAGTTTTAAGTTTCAGATTACTATATTTATAAAGCATAAAGGCATTAGCAAAATGGAGGGAATGACCAGTGTCCATTGCGCATTGTGGGGATTACATTTAAGAATAGAAGCTTTTTGCTCTTTAACACGAGAAAAAGGTCATGACCTGTTTCATCAATTTACAATTTATTACAGTTGGAACAATTTATTTTGTATATACCGCTAGAAATGTTGATTTACATAGGAGTGTTAGATTTAAGAGACGAAGAATAAGAGAAAATGATAATAATAATAATAATACTTTATTTAACGACAATTCATTTAGAATATCAAAGTCGGGAGTACATTAGAGAATAATTCGGTTTTTAATAATTTTTTGAAAATGAACCAGTTAGTTTGAGATCGACATTGAGAAGACAAAGTGTTACATATATGAGGTGCACAGAAACTGAAGGCGCCAGCGGCCCCAGTGCTCCTTGGGATTGGTTGGTGGAGACGGAGTGCCGTTTGCGATCTCAGATTGATAGAGGCAGTGGGTGTGAGAACAGACTGCAGAAATGAAGGTGCCGTTTTGAGATGACATTTGAAGACAAGGCAACAGATTTTGTAGTTGATCCTTTTACGAATGGAGAGCCAGTGGAGCTCACGTAACACATGCGTGATATGAGAGTATCTGGGGGAGTTGTTTGATCAACCGAGCACAACAATTCAGCACTTTTTGTAGGCGTTGTAGGGATGATGTTGTACAACCAGCGAGAATTGCATTACAATTCTGGAAAACACGAAAGCACATATGATGGTTTTAGTAGTATCTTCAGAAAGATAACATTGAATATGGCGAAGGTTGCGAAGGAAGATTTGCATAGGCTCTTTATGTGTTCTTCCATTTGACATCAGGCGTCGAGGTGACATCATTACCGCAGACATTAATTGTTTGAGCTCCTAATTGATCCGTACGAAAGGGAGGACCACAGAGTAAGACCTCAGACTTGGTGGGGTCTCATATTATTTACAGACAATTCTCTTCTAAAGAACACAGATTTTTCCATCATTATTGCAGGTGACACTTTGATAAATAACTTTAAATTACGAGAATGCTTCACAGACAGCACACGTACTAACTCAACTCTAGACCAGATTCTAGTCAGGAAAACTATTTTCTGTAATTACAAAATCCCTGCTACAGTCGGTCCGCTTTTAGCTAACTCTGACCATAATTGTGTCCTGTTAATCCCCGGAACACAACTGCCTTCACAGAACACCCACCATAAAACAGTGTACGACCTTCCTCCATTCCTTCGAACTGGAATGATGTATTTTACCCTCCTAATAACGATATTATCACAAATTAAATTTTAACAACCACATTGATGCAGTTCGCAAGCAGATCCCTAGATAACTGAATAACAGTTAATTGTTATTTTACTTGAATATATTATGTATGTCTTGTATCATACAAACTAGTAGTTTGTAAAATTATTTATTTGGTACATTAATAAATATGGAAAAATCATAACGGAATTATCGAAAATGGATGTTAGAACCGAAAATCCAAAATATGTAACTACCCACTGAAAATTTTTTTAATATTTTTATAAGTAGACAAATTTATCTCTTTTCCCCAGTGGATATACAAAATTAAAATGCGATTTTCAGTGGATAGTTGCATATATTTTGGATTTCCCTAACTAATTTATTTTTCGGTTCTAACATCCATTTTCGATAATTCCGTTATGATGTTTCCATATTTATTAATGTACCAAATAAATAATTTTACAAACTACTAGTTTGGATGACACAACAATAATATCTTTTTTAATATTAAAGTGAAGAATCACTTTCTTCCAATATTTTAAATTATTAAATGGGGCTTCTTCTCATTTTCAATATATTGCATAATAATTTTCTAGGTTTAAGTTTATCAGTGAAATTTATTTATTGGATGAGATCCCTTTATAAATAGCATAGTACCTACCTGAACTTCTTATATACAGAAAAATGAATTTACTTGTATCCATAATGAAGTACGTAGAGACATATATATTGGCTTGCAATGTTGAATAAATTACCAGCAATTCCAACAAATATAGAGGGATACATTATTTCCTAAATAGAGAAAAAACTATAGCTCACTTAACATTTTCTGGAAATTTTTTCTATGAGTAATTGCTTAATTTTGGTCTGTATAGATTTTAAAAAAAAACATACATACATATCGAAATGTGTATTTTTTGTTAGCACACTTACTTGATTTTGCATATATCTTGCCAAAATCAAATAATTCATCTGAAACTAAAATATAAAAACGAGCTTCTAATTGAAATAGTTCTAGTAATTGAACGATGTGAAAAACTTAAACTATTTATAACAAAAGATCATCATTTGTTAAATCACAATATAATAGGTATGTATTACCAATAATTTATAAAAATTATTTTAACAATATATTAGAAATACAGATAAAGTATACAAAAGTTTTCATTGAAATTAAAAATTTCAACAAAAAAAATCTTTCTATCAGTGTGGTCTTTTCCAGCGCTTAAAATTTGTTCTAAACGGAATGTTAGGAATATTACCATGCTATTTATAGTGAACACTCATAGCAGCAGATACAGACTCACGGAAAAAACAATTGATTTTACATGTTCTTTCACACAAATATGCAAAGTTGAATTGTTTTTCTACAGAACACACCATATCACATAATGGATTTGTTGTTTATTATTTTTTTGTGTTCAATATGGATTCTTTTGTATATTATTTTGTGTAAGAAAGGAATTAAAAGCAATTACAGTATTGGGTGTTGAGATTCTGAGATGAAAGATGGGCCTGGCGGCCTAACAATTAGATTTTTCCTTACATAGGCTTCATTCCATTTCAGATTTAAAATGTTATATTTGGGTTAAAATTTGCTGCACAAGCAATAATAGAAATAGGATGGGTTCGATTAGTCCCTCAGTACAGGGAAGCACTTTGAAAGTAAAAATATACAGCAGAAAAGGTAATGCATTGTCTCATATCTCCTGTGCGATGTTCATAATATTATATTCAATGAGATAAAAATAAAAGTTTTGAAATGACGTCATCATGTCCAAATATAGTGTGTCTACTAGAAATTAAGGGTGACATTCAGAAATTTTACTCAACCTAAGCATGCCTTTTTAAATATTCCTTACTAAAGTAACACATGGTGAATTCAACAAAAAAAATTATCATGTCAAAACATATGAAACATTAGGAACTATGAAATAATAATATGTTCACAATGGAAACATTGGGAATATGAATGGTCAAAATGTTAATTCTCAAGTATGAGCAGCTCTACTGAGCAGTTTTATGAAACAATAGTATTTTTTATGGACTTACAAGTTGCAGGCAGAGCACTTCATTCTGCTGTTAGCTTTGATGACTTTGCACATGCCCTGGATATTACTTTGTACCTGCATGTGATTGCTGATGAACATCCAGCGGATCAGTGATGTGCCTTACACGAATGCTTGAATTTAACAAGAACTCAACCACTGTATCTGCTACCACCATTCTGAGGAATTGTAGTTGACTAGTTCCAGGGTGATCCAGGCTGACATAGTCTCGACAAGCTTTCCACCTGGAGGAGCTTAAATTGTGTTAACCAGCGACATCCAGAACCTTTTTTACCGATGCATGGTCGTAAATTGGCAAAGTAGCCAACATAAATATCAACACCACTCATGTGGCAGTTGTAGGTGATAAGCTATTTGAAGGTGCCTCGAGGTTGTTTCTCCATTTCCTTCAGATTGCAGTTCTGTAGATAGATTGTTGACTCGAAGTGTTCCTGTTATTTTGATATGAGTTTCCAGTAGATCCTCCAAAAGGAAAGGATAGAACAGACTATCGTAGAAAATAACATGCTCTTTGGGATTCTCAAGGTGTCGCATCAAGTCTTTGACCACTCTTGTCCTCATTGGGTCATCATCTGTGATGCTAGACCTTCCTTGATATGAATCCACTTGAATTGGTGTTCTATTGTTACCAGCCATTACTCACATCTGGAATCCGAAACATGTAACGTTTCTCGGTGGTACATTTTGCATCTATGATGGCAATAAACGGGTACTACATATTTACTCATCATTTGATAGGTGCTTATTTATATCAAATTGTTTGAATATTTTGTTAGAAGCATCAAAATGAGGCCACACAATTGATCCAGTTAACACAGTTAAATTAAATTTCTGAATTTCACCCAAATACAAGTAAAATTACAGAAAGCATAAATTCTTTATAAATATTGTATTTTTAGAAGTATTACTTACCAATAATCCTGGTGAAAATAATGTCATATAGTTTGCAGCAATTCTGAAATATATAAAAACGGTCAATCTAATGAGTTGCGCTGATACCCCAAGATATTTAGATTTAATAATTAGAAATCTCAATTAGATTGAAATGCTTTTAAATTTAATATCTTTTAGTGTAGATAAATAAGCCATTCAGCACTTAAAAAGATTATATCGTTACTCCTTTTTTTGTTATTAAAGTAAAAAACTTGACACATTTTTTGCCATTTAGTTACATAATTGTATTACAAAATAATTAGTAATTAAACATTGTTTAAATTCCTTACATAAAAAATTGAAACCTTTATTGTTAGATCAGCCAATATCATAAATTGTACCCTATAACATCATAATTATGATTATTGTAATTAATATTTTTATGCATAACCACACTATTTATTTTTTTAATGGATATTACAATCTTTTATTGAAATAATTGAAGATTTCTCAGGAATATTAGCTTGGCATTGATTGCGATATGTTACTATGTCATAAAACTAATACATTTAATGAACCATTCTACCAAATTTACAAACTAGTAAAAGACATACTCTGCTACTTCTGGAATCTGTCCCAAAGAAACAAAAATTGGTTCCGAATTTATATGGAATGCCATCAAGAAAAGTACACACATACTATTAATTATGATAGCTAAAAACAAGAAAGAAACATCATTAGATAATTTAGAAATTCATATTCAGAAAATCTATTTATTTATTTACATCTTTGTAAAAATACTCCTATACGTGTTTTATCGTCCCCGCCGTATCCCTATAACAGAAATAAACATGTTTTATTAGCATATTTATTAAATCTAACTTATTGCTAAATATACTTACTTGAGAAAATAAAGTGTCACAAGCAGTGGATAGCCCAACATTAATACACAATCCAAAAGCATTGATCATCTACAAAATGTATTGTTTTAGAACATATACTAATTTGCCTAAATATGATTGCGATGATATATTGTATATAGGTCAGGGACATACTAAAACAAGAACAAGAGACTGTCAACTCTATTATACTTTTGCTAACCGATAACTTTAGGAGAGATTTTAAAGGCTAGTTTTTCATATCTCTGAAACTATTAAACAAATTTGGCTCATTGATTTGAACTTATATTTTTAAAATTTCACAGTCATAAATTACATGACCTTTGGGTGGTGGAAAACATTCATTTGAATATATTAGAACTTTTGAGATTCAATGATTCACATACTATTCAGATTTATTGAATTAACTTACAACACTATGTTAGATCTCCTCTAATTTGCCCTATATAGTAGGACCGACTATTCGTGATTTTTGATTAGGCTTATGACTCAAAATTTATCTATGACAGATATGAGTGTCATATTTTAGATTTAGAATTATATCACTAATGTTAATATCTTTCAATTAAAAAAATGTCATATCTACTTTTTCTACTGAGATATTTAATATTATTGATTTTTCAATAGTTCAAGAACACAGTGGGTATTTAAACTCAATAATATTAAATATCTTAGTAATAAAAGTAGATCATCACAGACTTTTTATTGAAAATCATTAACATTAGGGATAATTAATTCTTTTTTTATTTTTGAAGATAATAACATCAGCAATATAATTCTAAAATATTACTTTCATATCTAAATTTTGAATTATAAGCTTAAATGAGAGAAATCAATAACTGTTGACTCTACTACATAGTCCATTTAAAATTGATATTTTTGGCCCTTTGAGCTGGCCCAAACTAAAGGTCATGTATCCTACGAAAGTGACATTTTAAAGATATGTCCAACTTTCAAAGAAATTGTTTCAGTAGTTTCAGAAAAATAAAACGATTGGTTTTTAAAACCATCCTAAAGTTAGTGGCACAAAAAACCTTGAGTTGACAGTCCCCTTTGTTTTAGTATGTCTCTGATTTAGGTATTCCAATCATTTTGATTTAGTAAAAAAAACTGTTCAACATAGTTTTATTAAAGACACCATTTTCGTTGTATTCTGTAACATTATCGAGTCAAAAACACATAATAAAAATTATTAAACACACTCAAACAACAAATGAGTTTACCAAATTGAAAACAGAATTAATCCAGAATATAGATCGATCAGTATAAGTGAGGTCATCATCATTGAGACATCTAAACAAATTCCTATATCGTTTGATTAATAAAATTTTGCAAATGATGTCTTTTACAATGCCTTTGTAGAGAAATGCACTCGTTAGTTATTACGGTGGTACGGTGTCCAAAAAATGTTGTAAATGAAAATGACTTTAGAGCTCATACTTTAAAGCCGAGCCCTATGAAATAAAAACTTAGTAATGTTTCTTTCAATGACTCTGTTGTTTCAAACATGGATTATTAAATTATATCGATCTGAATTCAAAGTCTACCGTTTTCACCGTTCCATTGTTTGGACATTTCTCCATCACCATGCTTTCTAAAACTTCAGACATAGGTACTTTTATTGTGTGCTAAAGATAACAAAACTTACTCAATCGAGTTTTAAAGATACCCACATAATTTGCTTTTTCCTCTACAAAAGATGGATCTTTCTAGTTTAGTGCTCTAGTTTTTAATCAAATAGAAGATATACCCCTGGGAGGAAATGCTAGTCCTTTTATTGCTGATCTGTACTCATTCTGGAAAGAATTTCTCTATATTTCTAATTTCTCTAAATTGAATCCCTTTTTTGCACTGAAAATTTCTAATAATTCCAGATACATTGATGATATTGTCACACCTAACATTGTCAATTTTCTAGATACATAAATATACATATACACCCCCGCCAGAAAGAAATGCCGCACCTAGTTTTAAAATAATTATCTTGCATTTTCATAATATTTTGCATATAATATTAGGAATTTTAGCCATCAATCAATATGTGGTGGCCCTAAAGAGGGCCGTTGACGCGTTCTCATGAATAGGGGAAGGGGATGAGTATGGAAAAGCTTCAGTATGGTACCGGACCGCCACGAGCTGCAATAACCATTTGAAGGCGCTTGGGCATAGAATTAATTAAATTTTGGAGG
>JAUYWI010077741.1:0-13544 GCA_034780595.1 Parotoplana pacifica
TGACAATCTTCATAAAACACTTACTTAACATGCAGTTAGATGGGCGGGGGGGCGGCGTTATTAATTGGCGGGGCTGTACAACCTTGTGATGGTTGTCATATAAAAATACACATCATAGGAAATATCAAACATTGTCTTAACCTGTTCTAGATAATGAGAAGTGTAGCCACCTTCCTGTGCTTTGAAAATTACTCAAAAACACAACACATTTACATGAAATTTGGTATTCTATTTATTAAATTTTCTTGCAGTTTTTTTTATGTAAAAATATTCTAAAGTCACATGGACGGCCTCTAAAAATGAGATTGGGACAAAATGCACGTTTTGCAAAATCAATCTTAAAATCAATTAAAATAATATTTAAACTAGCATAAAGTAGCATGAAAATATTGATTTTTAAAACCAGGGTGCAACCGGAGAGCCAAAACATATTAAAAAAATAATCCACAAAGAATTAATTTATAACCAATCACATATCTATTTTTGTAGAAAAATTACATAACTTATGAAAAACTATATATAATAAATTGAAATTGTGTACTTTATTATTTAAATAAAATCTACGATATTTTATGTACAATTTTGAACTATCACATAGTAAATCATTACATATTACAGATAGAATGGTTCATAATATACAATGTGTCTTTATAATATAATGTACAAATTTTATAGCAGACGTGAAAATCCGAGCAGTCTGACTAGATCAGAAGAGGACTTGGAAGATAGTCATTACAAATTTGTCAACTAAAATCATCGAATCAGAATAAATCTTGTAGGGATCGATTATGTTCAGTACGATAATTACATAAATTGATTTGTCACCAATTAGTTAAATATAGCAGATTATAATATGTACATAAATCCAAAAATAATAGAACTAAATCTTTGCTACAGGTTAAGATATGCATAAAGGTAGCTAAACATTTTTGAATTGTTTTGCAGATCTAAATTCATCTAATAAGATTTATAAACTATCCTATGTGTAAAAGTTTTATTTTCACATAATAAACATTGAGGAGTGAACCTCTTACTCAACATTTAATAAGACATGTTTGTTGTATAATAATGACATAAACTAAATTAGATGCAGTTATAATAACATTGTGTATTATATACCTTAGGTATTTGAAAGACATTCATAAACATCTAGTTTGTCCAACATCAAGAACAAGTAACAGAATGGAATTGTTCACATAGCCATGGCGTTACAAAATGTCAGTCATAGCCATTATCGATTTTCACCCAAAAGTGCGCTTATGCTAAAGCCTTTCTTGGTTGGAGTCAGATCATTCAGCAGACTCGATTGTTTGTCAGGAGGAGGAGTCACCTTTCTCTTGAGTAATTGATCCTGAAATAGGAAAAAAAATCGATAGAGAAGTTCAATTTTACAAACTCGTACAATTATGTATGGTAAATTATAATGTTTGCAACGAAATGTAAAAAGCATGCTATACCTACTAGTTTAAATGGTTTTTTAGGGGCAGGGACAAGATTTTTGAGGACGCCATATTTTAATAGTGTAGCCCATAAAATCGGAAAATTTTTAAGTTGGTAACCTAGAATACATTTAAAGACATCTAAAGTGAACATTTATTCATTCTTATGGGAGCTAAAATGCACACACCAAAAAATGACATGGGTGCCGAAAATATATGTGCCCCGGGATCAGCCCCTGTGTTTTTCTTGGTTATGGTTATATATATTTCATTCAATATCAATTAAATATCTGTTCAATTTTTATTAAGTTTCCCTAAATGTAGTCAGCAAAAATTTAAAACAATTTAGATAATTACTTAAAAGTCAACTCATATAGCGTAATTGCTTGTGGACATAGATGTTTCAAAATTGTTTCAATAAAAAAAGACCGCAATACAAAGATAAATTACCTCTTTCAATGTCTCCATTGCGGTAACAATTTCAGTTTGAGACTTAAAACCAAACACATCGCCGGGGAGGGACTTGGGAACATTACAAAATAAGGTTGGGTGGTCAATGAGCAACTGTTGCGCATTGGATAGAAACTGCTGATTAACATCTGTCAAGCCAACATTTCCATAAAATGAGGTTGGCGGTAAAGGACCAAGTTTGTGAGATGGACTGTTGTTGTAAGGGCCAGCAAAGCTCGAATGATGATTGGGCTGCAGCATGTTAGGATACAGGTCGCTGGGATAATTGCCACTGCCAAAAGCATTCATGCTGGTCAAAAGAGCTTCCAAAGTTTCTTGTTGATGAAGATGTCGCAGTGTGGATGGATGACGTGGCAACAAACCTGCAGCTTTGGGGCTGCCATTGGGTGAGGTCAATAAACTTTGATAGGCTGGCGTAGCAAAGATGGGGTGCTGTGACGTGGGAGGTACCGACGATTCCATGAGGAAGTGAGGCTGACTAATGGCTTGTAGGGGCACTGGCTGGTGGGGTATGGGCCTTGCTGGAGACACGGCATTCTCTGTTGGACACGGGGCCATAATGGGCGATGTCTGAGAGAGACTGGTCGGTTTGTCGGTGATAAAGCTAGATTCCTGCGGTGATTTGTCGTGCTCTGCAACAGAGGTAGGGGGGTGATGGATTGTGTGCGGCTTCTGGTGGTGGTGGTGATGAGTACGATTATGCTGATGGAAGTTGTGCCGAACTGTAGAGAGTTTGGGTGGCAGTGGAGATGTCCTGGCAGAGGGTCGGCTATCGGCTGGTTCAGATACCTCCAACGTTTTGAGGCTGGGTTTCGTATCAACTGCAATAGAGGAGAAAGGCATCTCTTAATTAAATGGATAACATTTCAAATTGAGTTGTTGCTAATCCGTGGACACAAATGTAATTTTGCAAATAATTAATAAATCCATGTGTTTGATCCATCAACCAGAAAGGAACTCGTGACAATTCGATTATATTGTGACAATAAAGGAAGAACATATACCTTCTCTATATGACTGTGACTAGGCGCTGTGATTTTTAACAAATTATTATAATAAACAAATGCTGCCATTATTATTGAGGTTTAAAATTTTACAATCGACTAGGCACACAGCACGTGTAGCTTTTAATATTCAAACATAGCGGTGTGGTGAGTAAGGAATCTCGCATTAGACATCAATTTGATACAAAACATTTTAAATCAAAAGACTGCTTAAATTTTTTTGTCCACTAAATCAGCCGTGAATCGAGTCTATCTCTTCTAAGTAGAAGCTTTTAGTAGGAATAGAAAAGCAATATGGCCAGAATCTTAACGACCGTGTCAACCAAATTATAGGACACGTAAAACCAGCCACGATTTACTGCACCCATCAATTTGGTTTATAATATGTAATACATAATAACGATGCCTTTTTAAAAAAAGAACAAAACAATGCTCTTGACAACTGGTCACTAATGCTTTACACTTTTCTCTAAATGTATTAATTTGAAGTATAAAGACGAAGTTCAGCAGTAAATGAGGCATGCTTAGCCGCATTATAATTGACAATTATTATGAAACAAAAACGTACGGAATTTTAATTGCATTAGAAACAAATTTTAAAACAAATTATATAAACTAAGTTAAACAAACAACCTCATAACATGACAACTGTTATAAGGATGATTGATATAGAAACTTTCGGTTGTTTTATCCTTTACTAATATTATAAAAAAAACAAATTGAATAATTTCACCTCAACGAGACCCAGATACTTTTTTTAAGAAATAGGAAAATCTTATTGACATTAATTTATTCTTCTCCACATAAAGAAGCTCATTTGAAAATTAATCAAGTGAACTAACGTACATACCTTCGGTGGCAGATGTTTTATTGGACCAGGAGTGGTTCGGAGAGGAGTGAACAGGAGACGCCGAGGAGCTGCAACAATTCCTAGAACGAGGAGATGAGGGATCCTGCTCCGATTTCGCAGGGCTGATAGTTTGCACAGAGTGCAAGGAAGACAACCGACGACGCTTGGAGGAGTCATGAAGCACCTCTTCCGTGCAACAGGGCGCTTGCTGAGACTGGCTGTTCGTTGATTGATCAGCTACGGCTTCGTCATCCACGCAGATTTCTTCGTCTTCATCAATTTCTTCTTCATCGTCGTCCATGTCTTCTCCTGCAGAATCGGAAGAAGTGCTCGAGGTTGCTTGTTGGAGTCGTTTTCGTCTATTAAAATAGAAAGTTAAATACAAGATAAAATTTATTACATTTTTACAAAAAGAAATTCGACTGAAAAAGTACATTGTTAAATGGAATTAGTTGATTGTATAAAAGCACTTCACTTTCATTGTAAAATTAATATTTCCAATGTCTTTTAATCCACGAGGGAGTAGGAGATTGATTCTATTCATAATAATTGCCAAAGATTAAAACCACAAAAACAAATTATTTCAAACAACAGATGCTGGCTTATCAATGAAACAAAGAGAGCAGAATAATTTTCATGTCATTATAATAGCAATCATCGCCCCCTTAAACACGTGTAGAAAATTGATAATTATCAGTAACTCTATGACTAATAAATAGTTCTTGGTCATTCTCCCAAAAGATAAACGACGAGACTTTTAATATTGATTTATTAGTTTGGCGCCAGTCAACAATAATTGTGAAATATTATTAAGAAAGTTTATAAGTTGAGAAAATGATTACATCTAAAACTCCACAAATATATAAATGTGGAGGAATCAGAAAGCCATAAATCAATGTACGGTTGTTGGTACAATGGGAGATTTACCTAAATATTTAGCGAGTATTATGTAACAGAACATCAAAAACTCACAGTATATCTACCTAGAACATTTTCATAAAAACGTATACCGGAACCCATATTGTTAAATAATTAGATTAAAATTCCTTAACCGTATGTATAGAGTCTGGTGGTTAACGTATATGTATATAGAAAAGGATAAAAAGAATATATGGAGTAATTTCTGATGAGTATTAAACATAAAACCACTGTGACATTAAAAAAACTAACAATTCAACTTCTATTAATCATTATTTTTTTATAACTTACTTCTTTTCTCGACGGCCACTCCCGTTATCGCGGAATCCTTTAGCAAAGGGATTGTTATCGATTTTTAATTGAGTGATCTAGAAATAGTAAGAATAATAATGTTAAAAATACATTCGACCATCCTAATCACCATAACAAATTACCTACAAAATATTCTATAAAACTAAAATTGACAAAAAGTTTGAAGTATTCGGTCTAATGCCTTCATATTTAAAAATTAACTTTGAATCAATATTGAATTGACCTAACAATACGCCTGATGATGAAATCAATGTTCTTTTTTCCAACTGATTGCTTTTTGACGCGTGGTCTTCAGCGGATCAACGATTTAAAATACCCCCACAGTGCTCCCATAATCTCAATGTCTCTATAGGTAATGAACTCTTAAAATAAATTAATCCCATTTCCAAATGATATACATAAAATTTAACTTTAAAATTAAACCAATCCTATTATTTATTTTAAATGAAGTCGTTTGTCATCGATATTAAAGTTAAATTATCAAGCAAAGTAATTGATCAATGAAGCAGGCAATATAATTTAAATCTGAGATCCCCTGACGTGATGGGTTATCAAAACCGAGGCCCACTCCTGATACCAACACAATGTAAGACAACAGTTTGTAGCAGCTGAATAAAACGAATTCCAGATGGACATCTTTGATTTACAAACATTTAAAAAAATATCTTTTAAGTCATATCTCTGTGATTTCTAACGCTAAAAACTAGGTACCTAGTTTAAATTACTGGAACTAATCATCTCATATGTATGATAAAAATTGTCTCACTTGCTCATTCTGATATGCAGTCACGGCAATGAAGGCAGTCTGCTCGAAGGAAAAGGTGATAAATTCACAAAAGTTCACCTTGTGCAGATCGTCGGCTCTGACAATGTGAAAGCGGGGAATGTATTTGTGCATCGAATTCAATACTGTTTGCTGGAGAAAAAAAAATCAAAGCAATGAAATCAAACGATGAAAATTTCGGATAATATTATAATCTCAATTAGTGCCAAAGTTAAGAGTAAAAAATGAGTCAAATTAATTAATCAATCAAGATAATACATACGTGCAACAGACACCGATGTAAATGATTAGGTACTTATTAAAAATGTTTTAACCGATAGAGCTTTTTGTAGTCACTTACATGTATGCTTTTACGACTTATAAAAAATATTGATGGACTTACAAAGACTTGTTTATCAGCAATGTTATTGGTCAATTTGAGTTTGTGGAAAGAAATGACTTTTTGCATCCATTGCTCTCCCGAGGCTGGTGAATCAGGATGAATATAGAGACGTTTGTGGGGTTCCGGGTCGGCCTTTCCGGCCACAGTCCAACGACCATTGTGGAACTTGTAGCGGTTCTCTTCGCGTGGCACAACGTCCAACATCATCACATATTTCGATTTGGAATCCAGACCAGAGACTTTCACCTTGTAGGCGGGGAACATTCGTCTAAAATGTATAAGGATAGAAATCGATCGATATAATTGTGGTAATGAAAATGAAAAGGACAAGTACATTTTGTCAGTATTGAAAATTTTCTGTCTAATTTACATTAGAAAAAGTATTTCTTGATTTTAAACATAATTATAACAATAATTTAAATATAACGTACCTAATTAAATATGTAAATTTATGATTTTAAATAATTAATGTGACGAAATTAATATTTGTACAATGTTGTCACATGAAGCATTGAAATGTCCGCCCAATAAACCAGATGTGTTTTCTTCTGGTGTCAATCAATCAACATATCATACACACATTACTACAGACCACAGAAAATGAAATGCTATTATAGTAAAATATTTTAAAAGTGTAAGGTTCATATCGCTATAATATGAACACACATTGTATTAAGCGCACGGCACATTAGTTTAAATTCAATAATTTTATTTACTATAAAATGTAGTGTTGCAATTTAATTTCCAAGCATAATATAATTGTCATTATCACTTTACAATGGCGACAATACCAATCAACGAGTAGACACCCCTTCAGAATAGCTGCACGGCCATGCCGAGATAAGTATAGGCTATACACATTTTCAGAAATTAGTGTACTTCGTTGGTAGAGATCAAACGTTTACTAGAAAATGCGTTTTTATTTTTAATTAATAGGCGTCTGTGTGGGCATGAACATGATAAGTCTCTAATTATTATCAGCACAAATGTAAACAGCTCTTTATATTTTAATTAAATTCAAGAAAAATTAACATATTAGGGTACTTGATTTTTAATATTTGCCTAAATAATTAATATGTTATTAAGGTGTTAAATATTCTAAAGGATTATAGCACCCAGACGTGATAGACTGTGCTTAATACGACAACACTGAGCACATAAAATGTATTATAAATCAGTTAATATCAAAGTCTATTAAATGCATAGCGAGAAAAACATTATAATTAAAGCATTCAGGCATCAAGTAGCACTTTAAACTGTCCTATGTGTAGACATATTCACTGGTGCCAGCACCACTTATGCACAATGGCGCTTTCGTCAATCTGATTTAGAAATTCATATAACACCCTTTCAAAATATACCATTTATACAAAATCTAAAAAGAATGAAAACCAAGTAATCTCTTGTATGAAAATAACGAGTACGTCTTGGTTAATCGTATACTCGTACATACTACGAGTATACTGTCCAAACTGACACATTATCAGCCAATGTGTGATACATTATATTATTATCTATGTGTATTATTTCAATATTCACTATGATTTCAGCAATTTGATACCAGGTATATGAAACATAAATTTAATCGTCAAGTCGACTAATATTATAAAACATAATACCAAAAAATGTATGCACTCTAAACTGCAGCTCTCCTACCATAACTGAGAAATAAGTTTGGCAATATTTTGAAATACAAATTAAGGTAATACCTACCGAGCATAATATACCTAATTATAATATTATTATAGAAGAATTGTAATAATAATTATACTATAAACTCCGGAGTTATTATCTCCTAGCCAGACGGCTCCACACTTTAACATGACGGCTTGGTTCACATGAATAACACCCAATCCATAGACACACAGGCCGGAATGAAATTAAAACAAATCAGCCACTTTAACCAAAATATCGGAGGTAATATCAATAATTATCTATAAAGCGATAATTCGCGATAAAATACACGCCGTAAAATGCATTGAGTGTATTAAAGGCACTAATTAGACAATACAGCACTAATGCACTCTGACTTATAAGTGTTAATATGAACGAACCTATTATTCAAAATAATTTTCTTTTTAGAAATAATCCTTATTCGATACATTTTTTAGTATTTCATTCAAATTTCATAAATATATTAAAGTTGCATGAACAATAGGATATAAACTTTTTGAACGCTCACGATAAGATAAACTGTATTCATTTGTTCCATAATTCTGAGGGTTCAGCATTTCAAAACTACATATTTCATTATAAAAAAGCAAATAATTTCTATTTTTATTTGATACACGATCAAAAAATTTATAAATCATAAAGGCAACAATTTTTGTAATTAACCTAAATGTTTTATTATTAAATGAAATTAAGTAAACTTGCTGATTCTGCAGTTGGTTGGGTTGTTATGAGACTCATTCCAAGAGTTGATGTCCCAAAAATCCATCCCCACATTTTGATAAAATCATCAAATTTAAAATTTCTTTGACAAGTTTAGGGATTAAATTATCACCTCTAACAAGCAAAAAATATTTAACTAGTGTAACAAAAGAAACTTGATGTAAAAATTAGCGAGAATTAAAAAAACAAATTAACAAAATGACCAGTTAACATTAAACAGTTCACATTAAAAAGAAAATATTGGACGGACTAAAGCGAATTTATAATATGAAATGCATTATTTTCAATAGAATTCAATACAAAATTTACTAACCTTCCAGATTTTGTGATCACCATTTCTGTGCCCATCTTATGGAAAGAATCCCACAATTGCTTCTCCACCAAATCCGCTTTAGGATTGTCCTTCTCCTTCACAGCTTTCTCTTCCTCCTGGACACGTTTGATGTAGGCTGCCAGTTCTGGATTGACATTCATCTGTCCCGGGTATCCGGGAAACTGGAGCCGTGCCATGGGGTTACCCGATATAAAACCCGGATGAGACGAATGTTTAAATGGCGACAAGGGATTGAAGTGCGGCACTTGGCCCAAGGCTTGATGTTGTTGTTGTCGCACCTGATGCAGTAGGAGTGCCTGAGCGTACAGATCAGTGCTGTTCTGATTGATATGCTGCGCCGTCTGAGATGGGTGGTGAGGCGCGTAAGCATTGGGTCCAGTGGGTGAGGACCAGATGGGATTTTGGGTCGGGATGAATGCAGTAGGAGGTGAAGTAGGCCAACTAGTTGAGTGATGGTGCTGCGGTTGATTACGCGACGCGTTGAACATCCAGGAGCTCAATAAGGGATTCGAGTTGGGAGTGCCAGGAGATACATTCTTTAGTACAGGGTTGCTTTTCTCAGGATTACTGAAGGCAGTTGTCACAGACATTATTGAGTCAGTCCAAAAGTAAACAATTTGAATTTAAAAGTTCGGTAATGTTCACTGTCGACAACAACTTCTCTGGAAAAATCCAAAAGAAAAAATGAACATTAATTCTCTTTTGATAAAAAATGTTACACGACAAACACAAATAACATTCGATGGAATAACAAATTAAGTTTGTTGCAGTTCGTATATTAGGTATAGAGAGATTTCAACAATAATGTTGGATTAAAATTCACTTGGTGTTTAAATGCAGCAGTGGCGATCGAGTACTCTGATTAAATTTGACGATTATAAACAGTTTGGCGCGCCAGTAACTCGGCTGTCCAATACAAAGGGAGGTTCTCTTTAGTTGTGGTGTGTTCAACAACAAATATAACTACAATCATTCAGTGGCTTACTCAACATAATAATAGTTCAGAGGGCGCCTCAATCTATTAAATATACTTGACGCCTAGAGTGCTACTCTATAAAATGGTGGTGACACGCTATCACCAATACACAAATTGGAGATAACAACAATTAAATAGAAAATCACCCGCCTTTTACTTAAACAAAAAGTTCTTTTTTTTAAATTTATACAGAAGGTGTGTAGGTTAGAAATGATCATTAGATTTACGATAATGTGAAAACTGAAGTGAGAATGTTGGCGACACTGCTTCCGCATATATTGGCTCACATTTAAAATGACAATAGAAGTATTTGTCAAAACAACCAATCAGAAAGACTGCGGCTGGTAAAGTGGATTGAAAGGAGGGGAAGAACAATTAGAGATTAGACAAAATATTATTAAGTTGCATTCCAAGTACCTCCGACTACATCAACTAACATCAAATAAATACAATACACTATGCCTAGCCAGCCGTTTACTGAAATAAGTGAGTCTTGACGCCATTTTATATCAAGAAGTTTGATTTACAAAGATCATCACGTCTGTGAATTACCTGCCTACGTACTAATCAGATGCTTTCACCATGCTTCTAATACCTAGAAATGCAGCTGGAGTCGTGATATTAGCCTGTTTTATATGCATGAATTGCTGTTTTATTTTAATATTCATTACACAGTGCAGACAAGGGGGGCTGTAGAATAACAATGAAATTACCTATAAAGACGGCTGGAGGTATCAGTAGAGATAGATAGATGAGTATAGCTGCAATGTGGGAAAGATAAAGGCGCGAAAAAACAATAGTATTTTTACAACACTGCTTGTCTGGATTGACCGTGGTTGACGCCACCTTGTCACCACTATTGTTTATGACCCGGACCATTACACCACAAACTACTTAGTGAACACAGGCAGCACCACCAATAAAGTACCTAATAAGCAAATTAAATATGACGTATTTTAACACTCAGAGGACAAGTGACACTACACTTCAATGAACATTGATATCCATGATTCTCGTCTATGTGCAGCTATTCATACTTATTCATACTATTATTCTCAGTAAAGCATTATTATTCTAGATTAAGAGTTTCACACAAAGAATCAACCTCCACACCACGACACATACCGCACTAGGCCTCCCTATTTAGGGTGCTGCCGCCTGGAGTTTCAAAACAAACAGCATGAAACTAATTTCTAGCAACTCTTTAGACCATATAATTATAATTAAAATATACTCCAGATTATTGCCAACAAAACAGTTAACACTCTTCTGAACAAATAGATCCACCATCGGCAAATCACAATATTTCATATGCCATTGTGTTGTTGATCGGTTTCCAAAGATAAAGCTTTTAATTAATAATTATGTTTCAGGGAGGGTCAATTATAAAATAATTATTTTTAGATCTAATTACAATCATTCTCACGTATTCCATTTGCAGATTTTCCATCAGCCTCATTAACATTTTATAAATATTTGGATAAAATTTGCAAATAGGAAAATAAAAATCATTATTCGAAATATTGGCATGTGGTTATTGATTCATATACCTATGCCTCATATAGAAATTTAAAAAAACAATTTGGGTAAGAATTGAGCCGATTAACATCTTCTTCTTTTTAAATACAATCAGATGTGATCTGAATATTATAAACTATAATTTTATTTCTATATAATCCAGCAAAATCCAAATAGTTGACAAATCATATTAGGTATTGATGCTTTGACTTCTAAAAAAACAAAAATTCTATTAATGCCCCCTAACATAGCTAAGAATTCTAAATCATCTCTAGGATCTATAAATATTTGGACCCTCTCTGTTTGGTGTCATTGATCATCTAACAGTCATTTTATTCAGTTCTATCTTACCCCAGAAAATTTTATTTGGTTTTATATATTAGTTCAGCCATTCCACAGTTCGACATAAAAAAGTCCCATGGAATCCCCTCAGGAAATTTTTTATGAACCTTTGAAGTTACTGACACCGCCACCGGGGTCGACCCAAATGAAATATAAAACATGAAATTTAGAGAAAAGAAAGTATTTTAGAATCAGATGTATTTTCCAACAGATAGGAATATGCCCATTATCTATCTTAAAATCTATACTTCAAGATCAATGGAGGTTCTTGGATGATGTCATGTGAGCTATTTTTAGTTGAAAATATTTTAAAATGGAACAAAAGCTGAGTTTTAGACAGATGGAAGAAATTACTTTAATTTAATGTTGTTTAAAAGTTGTAGAATATGGACTTTATACATCTTCAGAAACTAATATTTTATGAATTAAATGTTTACTGATGACGTCATAGATCATTTGTAGCTAAATAGAAAAATAGTACTTATAAAAGATGCTTTTAAGCACTGATGAATACATTTTGTTCCATATAAATGTATTTTAATAAATTTTATAAATCTATTTTAAAAAGCTAATAATTATTTGACATCAATATTTAAGTGATAAAATGTTTACTGGTGATACTAGATCAGAGCCAAAATTGTCCAGAAAAGTTCTGAGAGTTAGGCATTGACATAAATTTTGACAGGTCCTTGAAGCCCTAATATGGTTTTAATTAGTTCAATATCTCACATTTTATTCTAAAGATATTTTAAACTAAAACTAGCTCATCCAGGAATCTCCATAACCTTAAAATATAGATTTTAGATGGATATGGGCATAGTTTTATCTGTTGGTTTTAAGTACATATTATGTACTTAAAAATCAAATTATCTGATCCAGACATCTTAAATTGGTAGAATAATTGGAATTTTATACATATAAGAATCCTCATTTTCAATTTATAAAATGAAATTTTTCAAAGTCAGGTTATGACGTCATCCAGAAAGCTCAAATGACCTTAAAAGTGTTTCTTTGGATAGACAATAGCCATTTTCTATATGATGGTAATACATCATATGGCTCTAAATTCCATGTTTGCTACCTCAATTTGGGTTGATTTTTATGAAAATTACTAAACCCAAACGGAAGATCATCAGCTGCTCAACTTTAGTATATCTTCGTTAATTGATCTGATTGGATTTTAGAACCATTACTGATTTTCATAAACAACCGATAAACTCGATCCAAACAATTATTATTTTTGATAATTTCTTTTAGATGAATCAATGGGACAATGTTCAATTATTTATTGGGCCTGAAAACGTAGCATTTGATATGACCATATACAGGGGAACACTTACTATGCTTCCAACACTGTTCCAAAACAAAAACGCGTTTATCTAAAGTTTGTTGCAAAGCCATAACTGACAACTAAGCAGTAGGCAATCAATATTCAGCAATAGTCAATTTCAAATGTCGATGCGCTAATAAACAATACTAAATAAAACTACTATTAAAGCAATGTAAATCTATGCACCATCAATTGTGTTCATATTTGGGTAAAGAGACTTATGCACACCCCTGTATTGGCCATCTGTTAGTTAGCATTTATTTTAACAGGGACCGCGGAGCGAAATTTATATTGGGGGGGGGGGGCTGATTATTCTAGGGGCGCAAATATGCACCTTCAGGGGCGCAAAATTTATTATATAACATTTTTAATGTGTGAACTCCAACCTCACATATATTGAAGCGTAAATATAATAATAATTTACAGCATTTATTTTATTTGAATAAAAAATATATTTGAGTAGGTATTACAGTCAATGGCATGAAATTTA
>JAUYWI010077752.1:0-24816 GCA_034780595.1 Parotoplana pacifica
CGCAGGTTTATTCGTTTTGTTGTAGAGTTCTTCTATGTATGTCTTCCACCGATTCAATATATCATCCTTTTTTGTTAACAGAATTCCATTTTTGTCCTTTATTTCAGTTCTTCTGTCATGCGTTTTCTTTTCTTTTGTTAATTGTCGTATTTTTTAACAAATATAAACCATATATGTATGTGAGATTTTAACTTCAGGATTGACTTTTCAAAAAGTTGAAATTTTATACCATTAGTGTTCTACTTTGAGGGTCCACCAGGTGATGTTGGGTGGGGTAACAAATTATTTTACGTGAAAAAATGCAGATCTTCAATTCCGATAATGTTGCCGAATTTCAGATAGGTAATTGGAGTTATCGCTTTTGAGCTAGAACACATTAGCTAAACCTGTGTTATCAATACGTTTTAATACCCATCTTTCCTTTAATATCTTTACCTATCTTTGGTGAAGAATATTTTAATTATATTTTTATATATTTTATATTTTATATATTTTTATATATTTTAATGTATATATCAGCGACAAAAATATTTTAATAAGTTTTATTGATTTTTCAATAGTAAAACCACTAATATCAATAATATTAAATATCTAAAAATCGAAATTGAAAATCTCTTGTTTTAAAGATAGAAATGTTATTGGTAACTTAAATCTGAAATATGGCATTCGTCTATCATAAATTTGAATATGAGCCTCTATTTGGTCAAATTCGAGTTAATTAAATTAAAAATGCTAATTAATATTTGAATCATCGAATATCAAAATGTTCATTCAGAATTGGTATTTTCGGCCCTTTGTGAGCCGGTATCCAAACCAAAGATCACAACCTATGACCAAAGATACTTAAGGGTGGCAAGATGTAGAGCTAATAAAATTTGTATATTTTTTACAAGATGTCTTTTACAATAATCTAAAAAATGTTTAGTAATAAATTTCAACCCAAACACCGGATGATTTAATAATTTTATTTATTGATCTTATATAAACAAAATATAAATATTGGATAATTGATTGACAATTATATTGTTAATAGTTTTTTCAAAACTTACAAATATATTTTTATATATTACACTCGTAGAAAATGAAATAAAAATTTTAATCGGAAATTGGTTAAAAAATTGACGTCAGATTTGGTTATTTATAGGTCTGAACAATGTAACCATTGTTGACCTAAAACCGACGTCAAATTGTTTGCTGGGTGGTTAACTTTTTGGGGTTATATATGGTTCGGTGAATGATGATTGACAAGTCTTTTATCTAGAGCGTCCAGTAGTTTTGTTAGACCTAACGGCCACAAGGTAATCAGGTACGCAGATGTGCAAAAGTACATCGGTCTGTATTTTTGCTTTTTATTAGGTGGTAATGAATAAAAATAATCTTTAGCTTATCATCATATTTAACAGTATTTTAAATTGACAACATTGGAAATTTCATACTAATTAAAGCTGTAATTTAAGTGTAAGATTAAGTTTAATTTTCTTCATACATCTATTTTATTTTTTCTGACTTAAAACCCTTGCTCCCAATTTTTTTAATCAAATAAACACATTATATAAATACATTATAGAAAATAATAGGTTCATAAACTTTAAAAAGTTTAAATCATTTAATTTTAGTATAATTTTGATATTTTTAAAGTTAGTTTTTACAGTATTACTGTTAACTAAAGTTTTCTAATGTTGTTGCAGAATTTTTCCAACAAAATTTGTATAATTGCTTATAAAAAATTGCGAAATTTAAATTTCTAAGTTTAAGCTAAAGCTTATTTCTATTCGTACAACCTATTGTGCAAATTTACTAAATTTAATGTGGTTTATATCAACCAATAAATATTATGATCATCATTTTCAAAATGCTAGAAATTAGTTTCGATTTTGTCTACCAAAAGTAAGGTAAATTATTTGCAATTAAGTCTCTAAGTACTTATAGGGGAGTCAGAAGCATTTTCAAAGTACTACGAGGAACTAGTAGTTGTATGTTGTAGAGGCAGAACCTTTGCGCTGCCCCCAGCAGTGTCCAGGACAAAGCCTGTGGTAGGCATTTAGATGAGAAGCAACATCTTATAAAAATATTGCTAATAAATAAAACCAATTACTATTTTATTTTTTGTAAATGTAAATGACAGTTTTTATTCAATGAAACTGTTTTTTGACAAATATTGATTTGTTTTATTTGTCGAAAATTTATAACTAATACTATATATAATAGATAGCAATATAAACTGTAGTGTATTCAATTATTCAAATTTTAATAGAAAATTGCTTAATAAAATATTCTTAATCTTGTACTATATTATAGACTTGCATGATCATATTAAAAACAGCCTTTGGGGCACAGTGGTTTATGATGTTACAATAAAGAGGTAATCAAGGAATTTTAGTTTCACAGATATAAATAAATACTAAAAAAACTAAATTTATTGGTATTATTGATTGATTTACAAAATTTAAAACTAGTTAAAGCATTCATTGCTCCTTAAGAATACTTTACTATATATTCAACAAGTAATGATTTGTTTTATTCATCAATGTTTTTGATGAATAGATTTTATGAATATAAATTAAGTTTAGAGCTAGGTTTGGAATTACATTAGGGTTAAAAAAGAATATTGACTCTTATAAAAATTATATAATAGTATTATATTATATGACATCAATGTGATTATCTAGAGCCATTAAGAATAAAGCTTATCAATAAAATATGTTGAAACTTTAATTACATATTGATAATGATATGATAAGCCTTATTCTTTATGGCCCTAGATAATCACATTGATGTCATATAATACTATTATATAATTTTTAGCAGTCTTGTTAGTATTATTAATACTAATAAGACTTTACTAAAACTTTCATTACATATTGATAAGCCTTATTTATTCTTTATATGGCTCTAGATAATCACATTGATGTCATGAAGGTTATTAAAGATATTGCAGATAAGTATAGTTTAGTAGTTCTTTTTCTGGTAGCTTCTTAGCAGAGTAATGCTGTCTTCAATCAAGATATTGGTATTAATTTAATCACTCTTCATTCTAGGCATCAGTTTTGGCTAAAGAATTAGCCAAGTTGATAGCTTGGAGCAAGCCTTCCATCTTTGCCCTGAACTACTATAGATTTAACCAGAAGGGACTGACAATTTGGTGACATATTATTGTATATCATATTGATAACTACTCTTCCATTCCTATTATCTTTGCCAACCAAGCCATCAGTCTACAGTTCAATATCTTGATTGACTTTATTGTTGGTATTAAGCACTTTTCTTCTTTTAGGATCATTGTCTTCCTTATGACAAGGTTCTCCAATTCTGTGTATATATGTTCAAATAGATTGGATTGCTCAATGATCTTTAGTAACTCTTTTTTCATTGAGACCTGACTTTTAGTCTCTGTTGGTGTCAGTAAGTATCTTTATGTAGGTTATTGTTTACTTGAGTTTTATTGGGATTAGACAAAGCATTGATGCTATTTTTTGGTTAATAGCAAGGATCTTTACTTTTTCAAAAAGGTTGTTGGTAAAAGTTGAGCCATGTTGCCCATGATGATTCTGGCAGCATGGTTGTCTTCATATTGGAGCTTCTCTTTGCTGCAGTGTCCTGGATTGATACATGTCAGCTCTTTAATAGCCTTGATCCTTTCTCTGTTTTTCTGGCTGATTTGGAGGCCTGATTTTTAAAGATGATTGATTGGTCAAAAGTGATACTGGTGAAAACAGGTTTAGGATTTTTACTGATTTGTTATCCCCAATTTTTAGGTTGACTAGTACTTTGCTGTTCATCTCCTTAATGTTCAGGGTAAAGGATAGTTGTTTACACTTTTCTGTACTGATAGTAACTTTACAAATCTTCACTCACAAATCAAGGTTGTCAAAGAAGGATTGCACTTTGACTTCAGTTTCTTTGAGGGTGGTCACCATGACTGTGTCATCAGTGAAAAGTGATATGATTGTGGCCTTCCAGTTCTTATCAATGTCATTGATGTATAACAACCAAGTTGTAGGGGCTAAACTGGGCCTTTGAGGAGAGGTTCTTTCATGAGAACCCATTTGCTAGAGGTATCCTTAATTTTCACTCTGGTTCTTCTGTTGAACAGAAGGAGATACACCATGTTATAATACTTTAACTTTGACAGCAAAGGCAGTAAATATTTGCCAATATTGACCTTGATGCTAGACCTTGTCATACATGCCTCCACAAAGTTGATCAGACACAGGAGAGCATTTTCTTTTCTTTGATAAGTATCTATGATGTTTTGAGAGACTCTGGTATTATGTTGTTCAGCACTTCTATTTTTTCTAAAACAAGTTTGATTGGGGTTGATCATATTATTTGATTCAAGGAAGTGGTTAAGGTGCTCTTTAACCAACCTTTCAACAAGTTCAGCTATTCATGAAATTAAGCTAATAGGACTATTACTAATTTTTCTTGTTTTTAGTGTTCTACATCATATCTACAAAATATATTCCACATATGTGCACCATTACAAAATTACTGACTGACCCTCCTCTCTCAGCCTTTAGCATTTTTATATAAGCATATTTTCAAAATGTACCAAACATATTAATCAGTTAATATCTTTAAAACCAAGCAGTATAGTGGCCATAAATGTATTATGAGCTAATAGTAATGTATTTTGAAAGTTAGTTAACTAACTAGATTTGAGGATTATTTTGGTTCAAGTTGTCTCAAAACAAAATTAGTGTTACTGTGTATATATTCTAGCTCATTGTGTGATTAGATCTACTGGCTGCTTTTAGGTATAAGTTGGGTTTTATTTAATGAGCTCAATAATTATAAATCATAGTGTGTGTGAGTAGTTGTTTAGGAATTCTAAATTTCTGGAAGTTTTAGTGCAATTTTTATAAATTTTGAGATTGATCCAAAAATGTATAGTTCAAATTTTTATTAAAAATTAATAATTACAGCTAGGGTTGACAGGTTTTAAAATAAAAAAATTTGGCTGTGGCATGTTTTTGCCCTATCTAACATTTTATGTTCACACATAATGTAAAATTTGCACATGTTTTTTAGTTTACTTATATATAGTATACATTATTTCAGAAACATGGATGCCATTTTTTGTTTATTCCTTCAACTCTTGAAAGCAGATAGGCAGCAAATTGATCTATGAGTATAGGTATTATGTTACAACAAGGAATGGTTGTACAATTTTGGACAATGATTAATATCTATGATGATAATATTGGATGACAAACTACAGTTAAATTTTGTTTGTATTAGAGTCTTACACACCCACTCAAATTTTTCCAGACTAAAAATGCTTTCATGTAGTTTTTCCTAGCACACTTCCTCAGGGTCATTGTTCTATGAGATGGCTTTCAGCATATGAGTGCACTTCTTATACTTTAAATATGCTTGATGCATACTTTGTCCTTTTCTACTGCTTTCTATCAGCTGAAGATTGTCTCATGAACTTTCAGTTATTGTAATATCTACTGATGAAAGAACATTTCTGAAAACAGCAAAAGTGTTTTTAGATAACTTCAGCAGCAGCTGAAAAAGAAACAATTACTGTAGCTGGATGTGATAGAATTACCTGAATTTGTGAACATGTTTTTCATAATCACAGAAAGTCTGTATGCATAATGAAGATTTATACCAATGTTCTGCCATAGCTATGGCATTATACATTACTGTTTCAAAAGAAGCAGTATGCAGTGCTTTTATACTGCCAGCATTTTTAAATGCTGTGTGTTTTTTACTGATTCTCAGTGTTATGCAATTTTTTTCAATGTATCTGCATTTTTTGTAGTATAAAATTTTAAAAATGGTGCTGTTTTCTGATCTAAGTTTGAAACATCTGACACCTATTATGTTTTTCCTAAAAACTATAGGGAGGCACAAAGGTGTAGTGACCAAAGTATAATATGTAGGTATAATTGAAATCTGTGATAGTGACCCAGTTACTCAATAACCCTGGTTTAGAACAAGCAGTTGCTTGCTGCTCATGGTGCCAAATGCATCTCAGATTGTGGCAACAATTGCTATGCCAGAAATGTTGGAGCTAGCTGCTTCAAGTACAGCATCAATCAAAAACATCAATTTTATCAACTTCAGGAACAACTAGGTGTTGAACACCATGTCTTTAAATGGAATGTGGAATTGAGGTAATTAACACGTTTTTTTGTTGGATGAAGTGGCCACTGAGGTTCATTTGTTCAATCTACATCAACCTGGTTATGGAAATCAGGAGACCCATTGGGATTTTGGCACTCCATCTACACTAGTGATGGTCAATTTCCATGACTGGCACAGGCCATTTGTACTCTGTTTCAATGGCAACAGTGATGCAGAAAGGCACATTGGGAAAGTAGATGACAATGAGAAAAGAAATTCCTTGTCAGCTAATAGCTATGGCATATAAAAGGATTATTTATAGTGAATTTTGTTTGTTTACATATGAGTTTATCAGATATCACTCAGAAGAATCTCCTACTGGCCTGAAGATTTTTAGCTGCTCACAGAATGGAGGCACATACTGTGCACATACCTCACAAATTGGTTGACTTAGGGTTTAAAGACCAATTAGAATATCATCTCCATCTTGAGAAAGAGCAAAAAACAAGGCTAATGAGGAAGCAAAACAACAGGTTGAACAGAGAAGAGATGGCTTGGCTGATGGAACTGGCGAAACGAAAGGAGGCAGAGACTGAAACCATAGAAAAGAAGAGCCAGGCAATGGCCAATATCCTGGAGGCTGAAAGGAAAATGCAGTTGGCACTATCAGAGCTGTTAAAAGCTCATGAACTGCAAGAAAAGTGGTGGTGTCTGAGTGCAATATTCAGAGACAGAAAGACCTGTCAGTGTTACTACTATACCTACCTTTTTGATTCAAGAGTGAAGACTTACTAAAAGACAATGTCATTCAATTTTTTTTCTACAGCATTCAAAAGAAAGCAACGGAATGAGGTTTACAAACAAAAGTCAGAGCAACTGGACTTGGCAAGTCTCCACAATGTTCCAAAGAAGAAAAAAAACACTGAACATTTTGTGCCACAAAACTTTGAACATAGTTATCATATATATGTATATCCTCTTACACTTTCATGTTATAATATATTTCGGCTTTTTTTACTCTCTGTGTTATTTTTTTGTGGTGGGGCATATAAGCACTGAGTATGTATAGTCCACTTACTTTATGAAGAAATTGAGGATTTTTTGTGTGAATTTCTTGGGTTTGTGGTCAAACCTGAGGAGTTAGTTGGTAAATTAGGCTCATCTAGATGTCAATGACATTTTCTTTGTAACTGCATAAAATTCTAATACTTCTATTCTGGGATTGAAAGAAAATCTTAAAAGCACATACCTTGCAACCATAAAATACATTCAAAAGAAGAAGCCCTATTCTACTACCTTTTTACATGATCTCTTGGCTTTATCTTCTGAATTGCTAACCATTACCCATGGTTGCTAAACTTAACACAGAATCACATGAAAATCTTTTGTGAAAGTGAAAGATGACAAGTTGAAACAGAGATTAGAAAATATGCTACCAATCAACATTTGACCAATTCTGCAAATTTGAAAATTGATACTTGGTGGCAGCTACTATTGAAAGACCCCATTCTCTCTTCTTTTGTGAAGTCTCTACTTACCATAATCACCACTCCAGAGGTTGAATGGTCCTTCAATCTAATGCACCAAACTGTGCATCTAAAAATTAAAACTGTTGATGCCTTACAATCAATAAAATAATATTTTCTTGCTCAACAAAAGACTTCTATTTTCCCTATTTCATAAGAAGGATGTTTTGTATGATCCTGTACCACTAATGTAGGTCAAGAATATCACATCAGCTTACAAATGAAGGCAGGAAGTCTTGGATATTCATGGAGTTTGAGAACCAGCAATTCAAAATTGCTCTCAAAGGCTGATGTGAGAAATGTGTTGATTGCACTACAGTAAAAGCAAGACAAATGCATGTCAAAATAAACTTACAAAAATCTTTTGGCTAAGAAATGTTTGAAGAATCTAGAGAGACATGTAATTCACAAAATAGAGATCAAACTAAGCCATTTAAAAATTCTATAATAATTGCCAAAGGATGTTCCACTGTGTCCACAAACAAGAAAAGGTAGTCCGATGTTCCCAGAAGTTCATGTGTCACAAGCACCAAACCATCCTTGTATTTTATCTAGAAAATATCTAAAACAAATGCTATTTTTGACTTCCATAATCTCAAAACTTTCAGCTCTTGTTCTGACTATGCCTGTGAGCACAAAGAAGAAGCCAGAAGGTCCTAGAAGTTCAAGTATTTATGACAAAGAAATGACAGCAGAAAAATCCCTCAAATCAGTCAAATGGCCCCTCCACAAAGCATAAAATAAAACTGATCAATATTTTCAGATTTTTTAAAGACTGCATTATCATAGCCAATCGAAATTCATAGCAACAAATCATAGAACATTTGACTATAAATAGTTTAAAATTTAAAAAAAATTATACTCCTCTTTTATTCTTACAATTTTTTCATCACATAGCTGGTATTGAACATGAATAAATGTCTCAATTTACATCATAACCAAATCTAATTGTTGGTTTAGCAGTCCATTTTAGTTGACTTTTGAAGCTGGTTCAATAGGCCTCAAAACACTGGAATTATTTTGTCAACTGTTAGAATGCCTGATAATTTCAGTTCATATTTTATTCTTATTCTTATATGATATAAATCAATAACTGAAATATTGCAGTCACTAAATGAATAAAATAAAAACAATTGAACATATAAATTATGAGAATTTATTTATTTATGATAACAGTGCTTTTGACATTAAGTCTTCATCAGTCATATATAAAAGTTACAAAAAAAACACTTCAAATAATTAATAGATTAAATTAAGACCAACTGTGAAACAGCTGGGAGAGTAGAATAAAATTAAACAGGTAAAAGATAATAGAATAAAATGAAATGATATCATTAAGTTTTTGCATTTTTTGGACCATTTAAGGTCCAAATTTCCCATATTATTTCATTTTAATCTATGATTTTTTTACCTATTTCATTTTTTTCTATGTTCCCAGCTGATCTTAGTTTTTAAGTTTGAATTATTTGTATTTTTTAAATTTTATGTATGACTGATGAAGACTTAATGTAAAAAAAGTGCTATCACAAAGATAAGATTCTTATAATTTATCCATTCAATAGATGTTAGTATCATTGTTTTTATTAAAACATTGAAAAATGGTGATTATTGTGCTACCTATATTTTAAAACTTAATAATAAAAAACATTTTTTCCCATTCAGTCACTTTATTATAACTACAATTTAACTTTCAAATAATATAATTCAAAGAATGGATATACATAAAATATGTATTACCTACAATGTATAACATATTAGGTATGTACACAAAAAGTAATAAAATCCAAAATGTTTTTCTTTTACATTTCTTTAATAGGAACAAAAATTATTCACACAAAACTCATATGATTGTTTAATATTATATTTATAAAACATTTGTATATGTATATAGACAAGTATCCAGGGTGGTCAGGGTAGTTGAAAAGTTAACCAATTAGTATTTGTATTCTGCTACTCTGTATATCCTGGTATCTGGGAATTGGCTCTAAGTAGTGGATGAGACCACTAGAGGATCTTTAATAGGCTTTCATTTGTTAAACTTCTATCTCATGTTTATCTAATTGACCTAAAATTCAGGGTACTGACTGCTGTTGATGTTGCAAGTAATAAAAATGGCAGTGTTCTATGTTCACAGGAAATTGGTTTTTGTATAATTATTTTAATAAAGTTATGTATTTTATATGCATGTTACTTGTATTTAATGATGATTTTAATACAACTAACACAAAATATTGTATTTCCCATGAATGTTTGACAATACTTTAAAAAAATACTTGTCACATCAATTATAGGAAAATTGGATAAACTTAAAAAGTGTGATTTTTTTAGAGAACAATTTAACATGGGAAGGGCTATTTGGGTCCTCTAGTGGTCTCATCCACTGCTTATACAATGGCAAACATCCATTCCAAGTGATTGGAATACCAATATTAAATGGTTACCTTTTCAACTACCCTGGCTTCTGGTCTAATAATTATTTACAATGTGATTTCAATTTTAAGAAAGCAATTGTATCTTTAATGCAGCACATTAGTTCAATGATATTATTTGTGACCACATTTCTTGTAGCTACTTTGCATTATTCAAACAAATATAAAAAATTTTTTTCCAAAAACTTCTCACTATATTTACAAATTTTCTTTTCAATTGTTTTCTTATATTCAATTTCTTAGGAACATAGATATAGTCTACAATCAAGGCAGTTTTCCATTTATATTTTGGTACCTCTTTCATTTGAACTCCATTATTATGTAGTAAAAATAAGGCTGTTAGACCAATCATGATACTCACCTGTAGGTAACTGGATGAATGTGACTGCTTGTCAGTTGGTTGGACAATTTTAGCTGATTTATTTGGTCTAAAATGTAATAATATAGAAATAATATAAATAACTTTGGAAAGCAGAGAGGAAGTAGACTTGCAGAGCTTAACCCTAGGGGTCATTTTTACTAAATTATAAGCATTCTAAGCTTTATAAAATAATCAAATTTTCTTAGTTCAGGTTGGAGTAACTCAAGTGTTACACTGGAGCTACAGAGGTGTTCATTTCAACACTTTACACTGGGTTAAATCAACGATTTCATGTTTGGTGTTTGATATGTCACAACTGGGGTTGATTTTACATATGAGTTACACATACTTGAATATAACACCAAACTTCAAATGACCCTTTATATGAAACACCATAAAATAAACTTTTTGGGATATAGACATACCAAAGGATCCGATTATGTAAGTTATGTTATGACCATAGGGCTATACAATAATTATGTAATTAAATTACATCACAATATTATGCAACATAGCCTTACCCTATTAGGCTATGGGACAGATAGGACCCTGCTGTACTTACTAAACTATGTTTTTCTGAAGCTCTAAGATCTGCTGAACAGAATTAAAAATGTCAACATTGAAAATACAGTGACAAAATTGCTACTTTGACTACTTTTCTACTGGTCCAATGGGTTCCATTAAGTTGAGGTTCTTGCAAAGGAATAAATGTGTATACCTTGTTTAAGAAGCATTTTAGATGTACATAATGTATTACATATAGATATAAATGTGTACCCAATCTATCAAATAAACTTATTAAAAGTTAATTTCAAGGTCACCTGATGACTTCATAGGCTATTTTTAGTCTAAATATGTCAGGATGTAGAAAACCATTACAACTCTTTTATCAATCTTTTATACCAATCTATTAAATATGCTTAATTAAAGTTTATTTCCAAATCATCTGATGTCATAGGCCAAATTTGCCAAAAATGGACAATTTTTAGGAAATCTGAATTTAGACAAAACAAGCATTTGTTCTATGTACACAAAAGTGCAAACTAAAGTTACATTGCAAGTTGAAGAATTGACTTTTTATGGCTCTGGTAAAAAAAATCACCTATACATAGAGAGTAAAGAATTACATCTATTGACATAAAACTTTAAAATAATAATTACTACTTGATTGATCAGTATCTGCGCATTTTGTCATACTTTTATGTAAATAATTCACTTATTTTCAACCTGGTAATTTCTTTTTGTACTTTAGTTTAAATGTATTTTAAAAGTAGTGATATGAATGAATGGTTATACATTCAAACTGGATAATTTGAGAACAAACACTACTTTTATGTTGGTCATTTAATGCTTGACAATATTTACAAATATTTTAATCCACATATTTTGAGGGAATAAACCACCATTATATTTTAACTGAAAGTTAATAATTTATTTTTTAAAGATTTTTGGGGCTATTGTAAAATACCCTTTTGAGACAGTTATTATGTTTCCTTTTTGTTTCAGCTAACCTTGCTGTTCTGATATGGAAGACCAAAAAGTCAAGTTTACACTGGAGAGCCAGAACAGTTTGAGTAGTGAGGATGGTTTCAAAGAGGATAGCCAATTAGAAACTCAAAACCATTTCTCCAATTATAATAATATCAATGGTCACAGAACTTCATCAGCACGATCATCATTTACCAGCTTATATCAGAAAAAGTACTTTATTTTCTTTGATTTAGACATCAATGTATTATTTTTTTAAGTATGTAAATGTATTTGTATTCTCTAATAGATTTTCCAATAACAGGTTTCTGGTTCTTAATGAACTATTTTCTACTATTTGCAGATATTCCTTGTTTTCACGATTATTAGTTCCAATCATCGATCATTTTAATATAACACACAATTTATCATTATGAAGATAAGAAACAAATTGACTGACGATAGTAGCATTCTTTTCCAAACTGAAAAATTAACATTGTAAGGATCTGGCTGGCAGTTCACCCTCAGATAATTCAGCACTGGTTGGCGGTGATATTAGAACGTGAGGGATTAGGAATGCCAAAGGCTGCAGTCCTTTGAGTGATCCATCATCGTTGTCAAGCCCTACCCCTTTCTGTTGCTTTTCAGAAAAAGAGAGTGCCCTGTGCGATATCTGAGTAGTTCAGTGCGGATATGCCTTTGGATGTTTAATTAACAGTGTTACTTTTTAATAATTTAAAATGTAGTTTAGTGTTTAATAAATATTTCATAATTTTCTATTGCTATCTTTAGTTCGTAGGAACTTATAACAATGTGTACATATATAGGGTGGCGCATAAGTTACCGGTCACAGTTTAAAAAAATGTTGAACAGAAAATATATTTATTCATTTTTTTCTATTTATTTGTAAGTCTATGTTCAATTACTAAATAAATTTTCTGTTCAACATTTTTTAAACTATGCCTTGTAACTTATGCGCCGCCCTGTATATTTCTTTTAAAAACTTTTTCTGCCTTTATATATGTATATAGATCTGGCCACTTAGAACGTCGCCCTCTCTGAAAATAACATTTTTAAGTTAGAGAAAAAATATTTGTTCCACACTTATTCTATCCACTTTTTTATAATTTTAGCTTATGTTTCTAGTATTTTACTTCTAATTTGCCCATTCTTGTAATTATTATTTTTATATCTTTTAAAGCTAATTTAGGCAAAAATGCTTAAATAACTATGAGTAACAATTTTGTCCATTTATTTATAAAAATCAATATATGCAGAAGTCATTATAGGTTTAAATGGTCAAAAGGCATATCTAGACGTGTGGACAAACTAATGTTATCTTTTAACAACCAGGTCTGTAATTTGATCCTCATGGTTTTAGGTCTGAAGAAGAAGAAAAGGGATTACTTGAAAACATGTGCATATTGTACTGCCTACAATATGATAATTTTTATATTATGTTGTATTACTGCCTAAGCCCCCTATTTAAAACAATCCTTATTAATATTATTTGAGTAGTTTTCAACCTATGGGCTTCAGAAGTTTATTTTTTCAGCCTAAAACCACCCCAATTTATACATAATAGGTATGATTTTACTAGCCTAAATGTTAGGGTTGATATTATTTGATAGTATGTAAATCATTTTTGTACTACAATCATTATGATTGCATTACTTTTAGTCAAAGCCCCAAGGTTACTATGTCATCAGTAGAAGAATTTTTGCATATATTTGGAGGCAAGCGCCCAATAAAACATGTACGTTTTTATCTATTTATTAGCTGATTTATTTTTAATTGATTATATAAAATTTAGTACCGTTTCAAGTTCATTAATAAATTCAAATTACCTTAGTTCAATTTACATTAGTTCATTCAAAGTACCAGTAGACATAATTCGTTGTTCTGTGTTTCTATTGCGTTGTAACGTTATTCTCAGACAGTCTGTTCATAGGTGAGATCTTTTATCGATTAGCTACCTAATAGAGCGACTAAATAATCAATTAAATCAGAACAGTTTGCATAATTATTTTATACCTGCACCTTAATCCGTTTCGCTTTTATTTTTATAATGCCGTATACCAAAGTTTATTTTATTAACGCTTTGGAATCAGATGATCAAGATTATAAAAGTGTAGCAGCGGCTTTATAAACATTGAAGCTGCTCGTACCATAATTATAGCATATGTCAGAGAAGGTCGTCGTGCTAGAAATTCTATGGGTGGACATTGCTATCAAAAAAATAACCCAAGAAATGTAAGATCATATAAGAGATATTGTTTTAGAATCGCCATTTTTAGTCTAAAAAATAATGAACCATTACAAAGGTAAATGCCAACTGCCCACATATTTGAGAACATCCATCGCTCATACACTAGACGATATGTTATCAATGTGAAAACAGCTGGTAAAGAAGCTGATGTACCTTTCCAGAGAAACATGTCCCGTACAATTTAAGTTACGCCGCTAAATCATAATGATAATTTTATTTACATCGGTGAAATAGGATATAATATTTAAACTCAACGTACCCGGGCCGCGCCACAAATGGGCAGAGAAAACCTATACTATAAAAGGTTTGCTCTTGGAAGTTCTAATTCTAGATCATGAATGATTGTTACTTATCTAAACATTTGTTTTGTACTTTAGGTGTTAATAGCAAATAATGGCATTGCTGCTGTAAAGTGCATGCGATCAATTAGGTTGTGGGCTTATGAAATGTTTAGAAACGAGCATGCTATCCGCTTCAACTGTATGGTAACGCCAGAAGATTTGCAAGGCAATGCTGAATATATTAGAATGGCAGACGGTACTGTTCCTGTACCTGGAGGGTCAAATAATAATAATTATGCCAATGTGGAACTTATTCTAGAAATAGCTCTTAGAATTAAAGCCGATGTAAGTAAAATGATATTTTTTGTTTAAGCTTTCGTACTGCTGATATATATGTCTCTCTTAGGTACGTTGACAGGGTAATTTTAATGGACTTGAAGATCTCAAACAATTTTTAAATGAAGAGCTGCCAATATTTCCTGACGAAATGATGTCAATGACTTTGCAGGTTATGATGAGAGACTTAGAGAAGATTATTAATGCTTAGGGTCTATCTGTATGAATATGTCACTCTACCTATACATACATATATTGACTTTTGAATTATCTATTAGATGTTTTATTTGAAAAACGTTTTACGACCTGCTAAATAAATATTTATGATATTATATTGTGTATATGAATTACTGTGAAAAGAATTTGCAATTGTATTTCTCAGCTATGTGGAGAAATAAGAATTTTTAGATTTCGTTAGACCTCGGAACGGCGTTTAATCATGATTTAGTGTTTTAAATGTTAATTTGTATGTTATTTTTAATGCATATCATGGAGAGAATCAAAGCATTGGGTATGTTTGTATTATAACAAATATTGATTTTTATTTAGGCTGTATGGGCTGGATGGGGCCATGCATCTGAAAATCCGAAACTACCCGAACTGCTTCATAAAAATAATGTGGTTTTTATAGGTATGTCTTATTTCTAATATTGTGTCTACTGTTGATAATCAGAATATTAAAATGACATAAAAAAGTTGATATCATTGTAAAATGGTTCGTTCATACTTGAAAATGTTATCAGTCGTTGCTGGAGTTTTGTAAGCTGTCAAGTTATATCTACGCAATTTGTGCTCTAAGTGCATCCAATATTTGCAAGACATTACTCATAGTACTGGATGGTGACCTCATGTTAAGTACATGGTGCGTTTAAAAAAGGTGTCAGGCAAAAAATACGAGTTTTTAATTATTACGAGTTTAAAAAATATTATTAGGTATTGAATATCTTTGTATTTAATCAATTGAATACTTATGCAATACATCTAAAACGACATTTGTCTTAACAAATTCAAGTAAATTAAGCTCAATCAATTTGAAATTGCTCCACAAGAAATTTTAATAAAGCGAACAAGTACCTATGAGGATGTCCAAGAAAAAATTAGGTAGGCCGATCAAGATGTTCTTGTCTTTTTCGTTTGACTCGAGATATTTTGTAGGGATATCACTGCTATTTATTTATAAACAAATACACCAAGGGTCCTTTGATGGGTAGCTTAGTAGGGGTCCTTGAATACCTAGTAGGTCTCTGCTTACCCAGCGTTTTCAACAAAATCAATATTTTGTTTCTGTATTATAAAAATCTTCAAACATTTTAATCTCGTGTTTTAACTTATGCACTAATTGTTTACAATACATGAAATATTTTTTTTCCTTTTCTGACAAAATGAAATGCCTTAGATTTTAAAAGATAACTCTACTATAATTTGAAATAGACAAAACTATAAACATGAAAGTAGTACTGATACTCGTAAATTTTAAATAGCATTCACATACAAATTAGATCAGAAACTAATTATGATTATTGTTTTTAATGTGATGGTCTAACTCTAAGTGATGCGACCGGTAGCTGAAGATTACTTTACTTTAATACGATTAATTTGTTAAAAATAGCTTTGATCACTACGCACATACATTTGAATAAGAATTGCGGTTTGTAAATACAAATACTGTTGATGTTTTTTTTAAATTATTATGTCGCGTGAATAAAGTTGAGAAGATCTACATTATGGTGCTTTATTACGTAGAAATAGAGAGCTACATATAATAATATTATCGATTTCATTTTTAAAATGAAAATCCATTTTTTTCTTTAGGGGATAGCTTTCAGTTGTATTTTAGTTTTTATAAGCATTAGATAAAATAACGCTATTAATGTTCTTAAATGGTTGAGGACTCTTTTTTTATCAATTCTATATACTGACAGTTATGATTTGGTGCTTTCACAGGTCCATCTAATCGAGCCATGTGGCTGCTTGGAGACAAAATAGCCTCGGCAATTGTGGCTCAGAGTTGTGGTGTTCCTACACTTCCATGGAGTGGTGACGGTAGGTTAACCTAGCTTATCATTTATTATCTCTAAAACGTTCAAATCTAAGTGAGAATGAAATTGAATAAGATAAAATAACACAAATTGTTGTGAATGTTATTAAGTAGAAAATGCTTTTTAATATTTTAACATTATTGTGCGATATATGAAAGCACATTTTTATTTTTTGATAAATCAAATCTTTAGATTCTTGTAGATTCTATAACAATTTCTAAAACCTTAATTTGTTTGCATTATGTTTAAAGAAACGTGACGTGTAACATTCTACAAATAGTTTGGTGTTTTATGTAAAACGTTTTAATCTATAGTTATACTTGATTTCTAGGACTTCGAATAGATGTGGATGAGGCCAGTAATCAACCCAATGGGGAACTCATTCCTGATGAGTTGTATATGAAGGCTTGCATTGAGGATCCGTCAGTTGGCTTAGCAACCGCTAAACGTATTGGATTTCCCGTCATGATTAAAGCTTCTGAAGGCGGTGGTGGCAAGGGAATTCGAAAAGCAGAAAATGGGGAATCATTTATTGCTCAGTTTAATCAAGTAATTTAAAATATTGTCTAATAGTTTAACTTGTCATTAATAAGTCTCCATTAGATTACAAAAGAAATAGTGGAATTTGATACACATATCAGGAAGAATATATAACTTGCAGGAAACCGAAATGAAAGAGTTTTGTTATTATCGACAGATTTTATTATATTATGTCTGTATATTTCTTGATGATTTTTTGTATTTTGGATGTTTTTAGGTCCAAAATGAAGTGCCAGGGTCTCCCATCTTTATAATGCAATATGCCCCCAATGCTCGACATTTGGAGGTGCAGCTAATGGCTGACGAATATGGCACTGCAATTAGTCTATTTGGTCGTGATTGCACAATTCAGAGACGTCATCAAAAGATCATAGAAGAAGCTCCGGTCATTGTGGCACCACAAGAAATATTCGAAGAGATGGAAAAGGTTATTACTATTTACTTTTTTGTGGTTTCTATGTTAATTTTATACAAATTAAAACATTTAATTACTTTTCAGTTGAAAAGTATTTAGTTTTTTCAGTATCTTTTAGAACAAAAACGTGTCATAAATAAGTAAATTACATATTTGTTTTTTAGGCTGCTGTGCGATTAGCTAAAATTGTTGGCTATGAAAGTGCTGGAACTGTTGAATATTTGTACAATTGTGAGAAGCAATCATTTTCATTTCTAGAATTAAATCCAAGAGTACAAGTGGAACATCCCTGTACGGAAGTAGTTGCCAAAGTCAACATTCCTGCTACACAGCTTCAGGTAAATAACTATCACATTATTTGGTTTAATTTGTTTTATGCTTTACATCCCAAGTCGAAAGAGGTCTAATAGATACATATTTTAGGCAGAATGTAATAAATAATAATTTATTTTGAGTCAGGTGCTAAAACTCCAATCAAGTTAAAACTGCTTGATAAAATATTTTTTTTAATATTAAATTTTCTACTATTGTGTAATGATTCACGTATTAATTCTGATGTTTTTATATAATTAAGATTGCAATGGGCATTCCGATGCACCGACTTAAGGAAATTCGTCTGCTTTACGAGGAAGATCCATTTTCTGATGTGCCCATCAATTTCAGTTCGCCACGTGTTCGTCCCTCTCCTAAAGGACACGTAATTGCGGCTCGTATCACCAGCGAAAATCCAGATGAAGATTTCAAACCTTCACCCGGCTCCGTGGAAGAGATTAATTTTAAGAGCAGCAAAGATGTTTGGGGCTACTTTAGTGTGGGCTCCACTGGTGGTATTCATGAATTTACAGATTCACAGTTCGGTCATTGTTTTTCATTGGCAGATACACGTGATATGGCTAGAGAGTACGCAAGTCTGCTTTTTATTTGGATAGTAGGCAGCATTGTAGTTTTGTTTTTGTGAAGATACGGAAATGTTTTACAAATGTTCGATAGCATATTTAGGTAACATTGTACATATATGTCGAAAACAAACGAGGAGTACCTATGCTAAAAATTAGTATGTGATAATTTATGACTACCAACCTAATAGTGATATTGATTTATAAATGTTAGTCTTGAAAAATGGTCTCAATACTTTGTATTTTTCAGAAACCTCGTTCTTTCACTTAAAGAGTTGTCAATACGAGGTGATTTCCGAACAACCACTGAGTATTTGATAAAAATTCTTGAATCTGATACTTTCATGACAAATGAGATCGATACTGGATGGTTGGATAAGCAGATTGCAGAGAAAGTTCAGGTAAGTAGTTATTTATACATTAACAAGGAAGTATGTATTATAAACAATATTAAAGTGAACTTAAAAGATAAAATATAAGTTCACTTTAATATTGTTTATAAAAATTGTGTACAGTTTGTTTTGGAGAGATTTACTCTTATTGACAGAATTGGCGATGTACACTAACTTTATTTTCATTTTTCTAGGCGGAAAAACCTGATACAGAGTTGTCTGTTATTTGTACAGCATTACACATAGCTATCAAAGAATTTACAAAGAACTTTGATAACTTTCAACAACTGATGGAACGGTAAATTTTATTAAGAATTGATTTCGTTTTTAAATAAAATATATAAATAAATAGTTTGAAATTGACTACCTATGCAGCTATGGAGGTGTGCCTCAATTTTTGTGTAGGTATTCGAGCTTTTGCAAAAATATTCCGATAAATAACACCCTATGCTTAGTATTTCTTTTACTAGCTTTTATGGTAATTTTTGAAAATGAGATCATCCCATAATTATTTTCATCCCCATCTAAAAATCTTAATGTAAAATACAAACAGTATATTTATACATTAATAAAATTTTAAAAAATAGAAATTTACAAAATACAAGTTACAGCTTAAAATTACAAGTAATCACCACCGTTTCTAATGATTAATTGCAGGTACTCAATGAGCTTGTTATATTGGTGATTCAGTTGATCTTTTGTGAATGATCTCATTTGTTCTGAACAAATTCTTTCACTTCATGGCTTCTTCTAAATCGGACATTGTGACGGCTACTTTCAGCATTGAAAATATATATCGATCACACAAATTCATACTGGACTGTATGCTGGTTGGGGTAGAATGGTGATGCCCTTTCGTTCCAGTAATTCCGTTGTCTGTCTGACTGCATGAGGGCGAGCATTGTCATGCATGATAACTGCTTCTGGCAACAAGAGGATAACTTCTTCTGCGACCATTGTCCAAGACTTGGCATACAAACTCACAATATAGTTGACTATAAATGGATTCGCCTTCCTCCAGAACAGCAACACTGTTTCGTATCAAAAGAAATAGCCACAATGATCATTGTCATTTTGTCACTCATTGACCTTTTTGTTACTTGATTATTCTCATCAAAACCTTCCTTGCACTAGTTCTGAATGGTTCGTAGTGTTGGGATTTTCTTGATCTCTTTTGGCCATGCATTCTTCAATTTCTTATAAATTTCATTAGCATTACTCCCGTTTCTCCTCTCAGTTTCTGTATAAAATTTCAGATATTCTTTCTTGCATTCCATTATAACAAGTTCATAACAACGATCTATAGCAGTAATCATTTATTTAAAAATTTTATATAATCAAAAAATGTCGATGATCATAGATTTTATTCATGAATAATTGACATACATAGAAGTAAAATCGCTTGAAACTGGCTTCATATTGCTGTCCATAGATTTTTTAGATGGGGGTGAAAATAATTATGGCATGACCTAAGTAAATAGCACAGAAACAACCTTAGAAAATGGCAAGATTTAAGCATTCATCGTTCAAAAACCACTCAACCAATTTCTATGAAATTTGCACACATTGCTAATATAGAAAATTGACTGAATTTGCTTATTCTAAGATTTAAAGTTCGAGTGCTAATATACTCTGTCTATCACAATATAAGCTAATAAGTTTGCATAGGATTTATTTGGCTTTTTAAAATAACCAAATTTTGGATATGGGGGTCTATATTTACGTGGGTGTTGGGTCGGCAATGTACAATTGTAAACATGGGTTCTAAAAACATAACACAAGAAGAAAAATGGAATAAATGCAGAAGAACAGCTCCTACGAGCCCATAAAAATGCAGGATTAGAACGAGAAGCCGATTAAAGTAAATAAATAAAAATAGGGTCATAAAATTGATTTTTCAAAATATTTTTTGATTTATTACAGATATTTCAAATATTTCTCAAAAGAAGCCGCAATTTGGTATAAATTTCATAAGCATTAATTTTGTTATCCAATACCTAGTACCCAAGTTTTCAAAAAGTGGAGCTTCAATTCGATTAAAATGGGGTTTTCAATTCGCAGTACCTACATTTTCATTGCTCATTTTATCTATCACAGTCGCTAATAAATTTGTATAGTTAGTGAATAAAAAGAAATGAATTTTAAAACAACTGTTTCTGATTCAGTCCATAATTATAGATTATAATCATTAGATTAGCTTTATCTTACTTGATATCCGTGATAGAGTTGCCGCTATAAATGAGAGTCTGGGTCACAACATAGTTAGCAGACATGTGATTGGTTAAGCGCCTCAAGTGATCAGTGCCGTTGATTTTATTGGTCGTATGGGACGAAGCTGGAGGTGACAAAGTGAAGGAAAGACCTCGAAACGAGACACACAGATTGCCGGTTTCAGGGTCAGGTTCTGAAAAGAAAATGACCTCAAATGAGTAGCTACAAAACGGTTAAAAGAGAGTCCTATAATGTTGATGAAATTATATATGATTAAAATTTCGCATATGATTTTTAAATTATCTAGGAACTCAAATGTCGGTAAAACGGATTGCATTGATCTACTGTGGATGTCAATAAATAGACACTTTCATTGTATTCAGATAAAAGAATCCAAAGAATTTAATAGTAATATGCTAATCAGCCTAAAACTTTGAATGAACCTAAGTATAGCAAAAAGTAAAATTCGACTATTAACCAAATTGTATACGACATTTTAAAACTTCCATTCTGATCTGGTAACCAAATATGTATCAAATCTTTGGGACAAAATCTGAGCTTTTTGACAAATAAGCCGTTTGCTCAACGAACTAGGCGAGTCTTGCCGGAGCATAATAGCACTGCCAATGGGACAATCTGTCAAAGTTAGCTATATTGGAAACTGATTCTTCTTTATTTCTGCAGCACCGATAATCGAAACTAAACTTGAATCATTTCAATAAAATTTAGCACATATATAAAGAGGCCGAAGGACACTAGAACTGCATTTTAGTTTTATATACTCTAGCAACCAAATGTAAACGAGTCACACGTGTTAGTAACAAAAACGCACTGTTTTATTTGAAATGTGGAATAATGAACCGATAAAATTATTTTAAAAAAATTACGCAAAACTGAAAGACTGTGGTTAGTGAGATGCATTATTTTTAAGTGAATGGTTAATAGCGTATGGTTTTGAAAGCAAAGTTTGAACAAAATATTACAATGAATCAATCTACGGTAGTGATAGTAAAATTTTGCGTAACAACTCATTCTTCAACGATGTGGTGTAGCTACAACTTACGTGCAGGCCGCGTGGCACCAAATGAGCGATCGATAATATCCATAGAGGGCACTACTGAGGAACTGTTGAATGTCTGGGATCTAAAAACACAGTTGAATAATGACTACAATAATCCATCTTCAAAATAGCTTGTTTTCTGTAGGAATGAATTTCAAAGTCTGGTTGACGACATTACTGCAAAATCCGTATTTGACCTTATCATTCTATTTAAATTCTATGATTTAGATTTCAAACATCAACTTACAAGTAGCATAGTATAACCTTTTGCATATTGTACACTTCAATAGTCTACAAGAAATAAAAGTACAATAGAAGTACATCTTTGCATCCCAATCAATCAGCTCAAAGCAATCTAGGAGTATATAGTTTATTGTTTCATATAGTATTTAAAGAAATAGTCAGTAAGAAAATAGGTCAGGCAAAAAATCCAAAGAAGTATTTCGTCTATTTATTTGGGGGATATAACCATAATCGAGTGAAGCTAAAGAACTTGAAGAAACCATGTCACAATTATGACTAAAATGCCTCAAGACAAAATATCAAAGTGAGCAAATGCTATAGCAGTTAGCAATAGATATGAAACTCTAATTGTAGAAGGCCATGATGAATGGGAAGCCTTCAGAACTTCAACAACGGAGATAGTTCAGAAAATGATGCCAAAAAAGTCAAGCACAACAGTCAGACAGAAATGGATTACAAATGATATTTTAGAACAAATGGAACAAATACGTCTTGTGAAACGAAACAATGAAGAAGCATACGCTCGACTGGAAGTAAAGAAGAAATGCAGAACAGACATGGCTGGAAGATCAATGCCAACAAATTGAGAATCTAAGTCATAGTGACCAAGCAACGATGTACAAGAAGATAAACGAGTTAACAAATACAAAAATCTGTTCCTCAAGTGGATGCATCATGGCGAGTGATGGCACTGGAAGTACAAAACATTTCAGAACATTAAGGAACTTTTAGAGATGATAGAGGCAGGATCAACAATCCGAAAAAACTTGGATAATAGTCCTACCATCCTGAAATCTAAAGCGGCAGCAGCTATATGTCAGGCAAGATGATCAGAGCCTTGGACGAATATAGAATTGAGAAGATCACAGAGATTGCAAACAAAATCTATGACACCGGACACATCCCGGAGGTGCGAATTATATATTGCGGATAATTATGAGGAAAGTCCCGAAATCAGTGCACAACATTTGGATTCATCAAATATACTAGTACGCGTAACGCAATCTATTCTTTATGTATGATTGATGTCCAGTGTTTCATTGATTACCCAAAGCATTTGACAAGGTCAAACATGAACGGCTCATAGAATTACTAGAGCATCTGGAAATCTATGGAAAAGAATTGTCGATCCTGAACTATGGAAGTGAGACCTAGACAATGACCAAATCAGATGTCGGCTGTTTGCGAGCTGCAGAAATGTGGTTTCTCAAACACATGCTCCTGGTGCCACATATTGCACAAGAGACAAATGAAAGTGTTTTACAGGCAGGAACAAAGAATACAAGAACAAGACAAGCAGGATTTTCGGACATTTCATGAGAAAAGGTGGAATTGAGACAATGGCTGTGACTGGCTGGATTCTCGGTAAAAAGCGTAGAGAACTTTTAGTAGTCTGAAGCAGTGGATTCATTCAGAAAAGACAGATGTCGAGGTGATATGGATGACTATGGATAGAAATATTTGGCGAACCATGATCTCCAAAGCTCGGATCGAGCAGGAACCTGATGATGATCATGAACACTGCCTCTACTATTAGGAAAAATCACAATGGAAGTCTACAAAGCAATTCTAGTTTTTCTTTTAAATAATTGTACCTATTTACATCACAAACAAATCACTCACTTTCAGTCTTTGAAGATGTGAATCAAAGTGTAGTTTAATGCCATCATTGACTAAATTTAACTGCATGTTTGATTGCAGAGGTTGCTAAAATAAAGTGAATAGAAACAGAAAGTAGAACCAGGTAGAGTTCGTTCGTTCGTTACGGCAACCAGTGCTCCAAGTTCTCATCTCCAGGTAGGGTAGTACAATACATAAATTTGACCTAAGTATAGTCACATAACTTTTGTGAAATAAAAACAAAAGGCACACATTTATTCAGGATTGTAATTTGTTGGACATATTCAAACAAGGGACATCTAAAATAAAGGGAGCCAAAACTATGTATTTGTGAAGAAAAGTTTGATTTAAGTTATCTCAAAAACACTTGACCAATTTAGAATAAATTGATGTTAAATAATTTATAATTTTAATCTGTATAGAAATACATTAAAATTATTTTAATTAAGATAACAAAATTTCTCCTCCAAGATTTTCATCCCACAAATCCAGAGGCAGAGGCCAAAATTCTAACCATATTGAAAATGTAGGTTACAGCTTTACTGAACGATAATTCTCACATTATTAGTGCTTCAACCCCAAGCCTAAGACGTTCTCACCGTGTTTAGAGGCTGAATGGCCAAGGGTTACTGGTCTCAAACGGGAGCAGTCGG